>VXAL01013484.1:139833-182733 GCA_013399475.1 Chauna torquata | reverse complement strand
TGGGCCGTGGCGGGCAGGAGCCGGCCCCTGACCCGCGGCTGCGCTGAGGCCTGTGCGGCGGCTTGGCCCCGCCGGCGGGCGCGCAGCAGCTGCCGCCGCTTTCTGAAGCGCTTCTGAGTCAAAATCTCTTCGCAGGACAGGAGGAGGCAGCGTGCCGGGGCGCAGCCGGGCTCCTGCGGGCGGCGGCGCGGCACCAGCCCTGGAGGAGAGGTAGGCCGTGCTTGTAGCTGTGCCGGCCGCACGCGTGGCCTCCTGCCCGCGGCACGGCTGCAGAAAGGAGGTAGCTCGGGTAGATGGCTGAAGAGCACCCTTTGTCGCATAAGCAGCTCTCTTGACGCTTACTTACCTTAATATTTAATGCCTTTCATACTCGGTGAGCGGAGGGTGTACACATTTCCTCCTTTGTGGAGGATTTCCTGGCTTATTGTAGTTTGTAATACAGTCTTGAAAATGCTTATTGTGTTTCAACTGTTATTAAATGATTGTAAATAATTTGTTGTGCTTTTAGTTTGTATCTTGTGCCATGATCAGATGATAGAAATACTTTAAGTAGGTATACATTTCCTGCTTTTAATCCATGTATTTCTAAGTTTCAGAATATCCAATGTTTCCATTTGGATTTCTTTTTATAAGATATTGAAATTAGTTACAGCTTAAAATCACATGAAAGTTTGTGATAAATGCCTTGCATCTGCTAAATACCTTCCAGAAAGAGAAATACTTGGAAACTTCCTGCAGGTTGTTTTTTATAGAGATCCCAGTTTCCAGTCGTTAGGATAGCGGATGCAATATCCATTGTAGCACTAGAGGGTGAATGGATGTGTTACTTGGGCTTACAAGGAAATAAATTCTTTGAGTGTGAAGTTTTTATAATTCTCTTCAGATATTTACTTCATCCTGTCTTCTAGCCAAGCAGCTTGCCAGTGCCATGCGGAGTAGAGGTCAATTGATATTGTAATTGCAATTTTTTTGCGATGAGGCAGACACATGAAAATGCAGGAACAGTAAACAAGGCAAAAATGCACCAATAAAAAGCCTTTGCTTAATGTTTTGTAATACAGGGTATGAATTCTTAAAAACAAATTCAAATATATCAGCATTCTTTTGAAGGTATTGCTCTGATGCTGCCTTAGTTCTATAAAAGAGGATAATAAAACAAACAAAAAAACAGTTAATTTACAGTTAGGGCTACAGGCATGGTTGTGCAAAAAGGTTAAAAAGTTGTGCTAGTTTTCAAGCTCTACTTTACTATCAAATCATTAGAGGTGAAATGCAATTTTTTTCCTCTTTGTAAACTAGGTAGTTTATGTAGTTCAGTAGTTCTGATAGCTCTCTATTGCGGCTTCTACTTGAAAGCTGCTGGTGGAATAGTCAAT
Source organism: Chauna torquata (assembly GCA_013399475.1). NCBI lineage: Eukaryota > Metazoa > Chordata > Aves > Anseriformes > Anhimidae > Chauna > Chauna torquata. The sequence goes on along the minus strand of VXAL01013484.1, from coordinate 181,357 downwards.
GATTTCTGGTTTTGGCTGTGATCACTCTGTATGATTTTCTTCATACATGTGCATTTACACAGCAAAAGGGAACAGAGGAAGTATTTTTAAAAAGCTTAGAAAATATGTAGGAGAAAAAAATTGCTGAATGGTCTTGTAAAAGTGGTCTGTTTAGTACTTGAGACTCTATTAAAAATTGCTAGATTGTGATTTAATGATGCCTTGACCAGCCTTTGATCTGTCTTTTAGTTTATTAAATCCACGTTAGAAAACCTCGTAAGAGGTCCCAGCTACTTCTAAAAGCATGTGGCTGTGTACTAAGATGGAAAGGCCAAAAATACTTTTTACGGAGATTGCAAGGAATAAATAACATCAAACAACTTTTACCAGTGATAAGTTGGAATAAATTCTTTGTAAACACAAGGAATGGAACAGGTAGAAGCAATAAAAGCAATCTGTGAAGAGGGAGTATAAAGCAAATTAATGTCAGAAAAAGGTACTTAACATGTAATAGCTGGAAAATATGTACCTCTTTGTGTGCTTTCATTTTACATAAGGAAGAAAACCTTTCATATTATAAAAGATTATAAGTGAAAAATACTTAGTTTTAACTTTCCTTGTATTTGCCCCAGTATCTGCAAGAATTGTGTAGTACAACATGTTATATGACTTTTTGTTCTCCGAACCTGAATTTGCAGACATCAGAGGAAATCCAGCTATATCCACTTTTGTGAAATGAGTTTAGTACCTTACATAAACTGCTCAAATGAGAAGGTTTTTTTTTTTTCTCAGTAGACCTAGTGCCTGTTGCTGCCCTGGCCTTGATGTTACAGTGATGGAATCATGCCTGCAATTGAAGGTTATTCGCCTTTGTTGATGGGAATAAGGTATGGTAATAATTTCTGTTGTCAGTTATTATACTGCCTAAAGAAAGACTTCTAGATTTTTCCGTGGTCTCAGAGTTAAGGGAATTTAATGGATCTTTTTTGGTGTACTATGACATTTACCGCAAGCCATTTATATTCTGCAGCTTGGAACCAATTCTGTAGATTGTAGAGTTTGTAATTGTTGGCACTGTGTACAAATTGGTGGATACATTAGGAAAACAAACTAATATTTGCCAAATTTCCATAGATAAAACTGTAGTTTCCACTGTCATTTGGGGAATGAGATTGCTTTTCTTTTGTACAGCGGGGGATTTTAGCTGATGGGACCGATGGTTATCCTGTATTACAGAGGTGGTTAACCTTCCTGACTAGAAGCCATATACCAAAGTCTTCAGATGTTTACAAGACATAGACTACAGAGAGCAGACTGGAAAGAAAACTCAGGGAGAGGCTTGTAGGCAGGGAACAGTTACTATTAGTGTGGGCTGGGCAGAGGTATAGGGCCAGAGTAATCCAGTGATGCCAGCTCAGGAGCTCTTGCTGGCTCACTTCCTTTTACTGCCAATAGTTGAATTTCCTTTCAGTTCCCGGACTGCAGTTTGGGATTATGGAGTGACCTCTAAATGAGAGCAAGCCTCCCTTGGCTTAGTCCTGCGCTGCATGCGCATTAAAAAGCCCACCTTCACCTTCTCAGTATTAGCACGATAGCATGTGCATTTTAGAGGTAGGTTTCTAAATTTGAAAACTTGCCAAGTGGACTAACTTTTCTTTGTGCATCTGAGTGTTTTGATGTTCATTGTTAGGAGGTTCTCTGACAAACATTCAGGGTGTACGTTTTTCCTTAAGCTCATGTTAACTCAGAGCATTAAAAGGCAGAGACACTGATTTTTAGCTAGTAGTTATGACTGTATGTAACTGCTTTAATTCTATCTCACTACAGGTACCTCAGAAATGAATCATTCTTAATACAGTGACCACACAGGATGAAAAGAAAATAAGCATTTATTTTTCAAATGCCCAAGTTTGTTCTTTGTAACAACATGTTTTACTGTGAAAAATGAATGAAGAATCTTTCTGGATACTTTAAAGATAGCTGGTGGACTTTGCAAAATGCTTTGTTTGAGGAAGATTGGCTTGTTTGCGCTGAGACGTTACCAAGCTCGAACTCTGGGTAGCGATCTGCTTTTGAGCCAGATAAATAGCTGCACCCATGAAGATGAAGTGTTTTGTCTTGTTGGAAGGAACAAGGCCAGGCTTTCTGAAAAGCATGTGGGAATAGCATTGAATGTGCTGTGGCAACTGCAGAAGAAGAGGCCGCTTCTGTTAAGGACTAGTGACTATATAAGAAATCACTCCCAGTTTCTTACTCTTTGCTTTTTAGCAGAAAACAAGGTAGAATACATGGAAGATGAAGCAGTAGTGGACACTCTATATAGTATTCTGAGGTAGGCAGTATTATGTTGAATTTGATGTCTATACATTCTTTATCTGGCAATAAAAAGAGTGTGGTTTTGTAGTCAGAATTCTAAGTATGAGGAAATTGGGAGACTCCTGTCTGAGCTTCTGTACTCTGACTCTGTGAGACAGACAACTTAACTTCCTGTGCCTCAATTTGCCAGAAACAAGCAGGATTGATGTGTTTTGCACTACCAGTAAATGCCGTTATGATTAGTAATGTACAGATGTTTATAATGTGTTTTTAGGTACATTTGTTTGAATGGAGGGAGCAATAGGAATGTACAACATGAATAATATGAACGTGTCTCTTACATAGTTTCCTTTTAATTTTCTGAAGCAGACTTTCAAACTGTTACATCTTTGATTGTTCTGTAGGCTCAATGTTGAAGACCATGATTCTCTGGCAGAAGTGCTTGTTACAGAAGCATGGAAGAGATTAGAAAGGCAAGTACTGTACTACTGTGCTTTGTGAAAGGTATAAGTTGCAGGCATGGTTTGCCTCAAGCAATGCTACCCAGAGTTCTCAAAGAGTATTTACAAGATCTTTTAAACATTATGTGAGATTAAGTGACGGTTGTATTTTGAAGGCTTTGGAAATTACATTTATACACATTGAGGCTTTGAGTATTGATGGAGTTTGGTACATGAATGCTGAAGAGATTCAGATACTGCAGCAGTGGAGGACTGACACTTCATATTTTGCAATATGTCGTCTGTGATTTGTGTTTGAAGTAAATTGCAAGTTTTAATGTTTACAATCTTGGTGCTTGCTGTCCAACTCTGAAATGGTAGTTAGAAATGAGCTCATCTTAATATTAGTAAATACCTTTTGTATTAAAATGCCAGCATTTTCTCTTCACGCATCTTATTTTTTTGCTTTTGATATTGTAATTTTCATTTTTTAATCTCAGGTTAATGGCAGGAGCTAGTGTCAGTCTGGGCACCAGCATCACAGAATTGCCTTTCCCAGCTTAACACCTGGGGCATCTTGACAAGTAAATAAATTCAGTGTAGTCTGAACACAAAATGACATTCAGGTAATAAATTACATCCATTTTAGTAATTTCACAGTTTATTGCTTCAGAACATAATCTTTATAGATCTCTTACACTGATCTGGTTAAACTGAAGAACTTACGTTTTTTGTAGAGCTCTGTATGCACAATATGCTTTCATATAAAATACCTACGTATTTTGGTTAAGTTCAAGGTATCACTATGGGTGACTGATTAGGAAATGTGTAATTATTTTGTTTCCTTGCTTTGTAATTTGAGTGTAACCTTATCTTTTTATACAGTTATTGAATTAGATTTTTGCCTTCAGTTATTCACTAGAAATAAAAAGTAAATATTCTTTCTTTCTTTCTTTTGTTGATGTCTTAACAGACTTAGCTTACCAGCTCTGTCTAAATTTGCACTGTGTTTATACAAGCAGCGCAGACCTTTTAGTCCCCTAATTGGCAAAATAGCTCATATTGTGGACACAAAACTGGATTCTATACAGGATATAAGGTAAGTGTCAGGGTGAAACTGAATAGCATGAGAAGCAATATGTTACAATTACTGGGTTTTGTTTGTTAAACTTTTTCCATTTTTCTCAGCTGAAGGTTGCTTTTCTTCAGTTTGGGGTTTGTGGGAAAGAGGTGATTTGTATTAGTGCATTGGTTTTCATGGGCAGGTTTGCTTGGGTGAGTGCATTTTCCCAATTACTGTGTGAAGAATTTCTTTACTTTTAATTAAGCACTTAGATTGGTTATAATATTCCACTTAGAGCGGAAAAACAGCAGATGTTCCTATAACCTGATTCTAAATTTTACATGGACTTTTCTGAAAATTTAGAGGCTAGTGATTCACCCGAAGATGTCTGTCTTCCTCAAGATTAATAGTTTTTCTGCTGTGACATTAGTTTACTATTGTGAATAGTAATTAGGAATCTTAAAGCAATGTTATTTTTATTTATCTTCAGAACATTTTTTTGCCAAGTTGAATTAATCAATTCTCTTGCTAAGGTGTTTATTCCATTACTCTAATATTAAAATTACTTAAAACCTGCCACTAGTCAAAAAAAAAGTCCAAGCTTCTTTTTCTTGCCTCTGTTCTTTCTGGGCCGTTATAGCAAAGGCTGCTCTTCCTTTTTTTCTGCTTTGTACAGCACCTTCAGTCCCAACATTTTTTTTTCCAGATATGAGGAGCCTGCTTATGAAACTAATTGAATGGGACTGCATTTCTTTACAGGATTGACTCTCCTTTGTCTTAAGTTACTCCCTCAGGAACGAATTTTTTCTCTAGCAGTGATGGTGAATATTTTCCTCATTCTTCTGTCTCTTCATGATTGATTGGGTTTCCTTAGTTTTCATTGAACATCAAAGATCTTTTTGCAAATTGAAATTGGGCAAGTCAGGAGTTTGCCTTAGGCAAACACTTGCATCACAGACAACTTTGTAAGGGATAGTTGAAAAATCCCAGTTATTTCAGTAATTTGCTGAAAGCAGGATTTTTAAATTATTTGGACAAATGCTTTTTGCTCAGCTGCTTTTTGTACGTTAGATTTAAAATTCCTCATGACAGAGAAGTCAGCAACATCCTAACTAACGTTTCTTTCTTTAGCTAGTTTTTTTTTAAGAAGTCTAAAATGTTTTACTTACCGTGTTCATTATGTNTTTCGAGATCGGTTACTACAGAAGGCTGAACAGCTCTTGAGAGAAGAGAATGAAGTCCACTTCAATTATGCCAAAAGAATAGCACAGTTTCTTCAAAATGTTAAACTGACATATCATCCATTGCTAGAAAAATGCAACAAGATTTTCCTTAAAAGTGCCTCCCATCTTGATTTACACAATATTAGTCTTATTTTTGGCCTGTATGAGCAGCTGGGTTTTGACAATGCTGAATTCCGCTTGGTTGCTAAACAGCTGCTGTCTGAATCGATAGATCATTATTGTGATCCTGAAACTTTTGCAAAATTATTTTTTATTCTTGGGCCTATGGCCGGATCCACGGTAAGAGAAAGGTAAGCTTATTAACAGTTTTGCCTTATGTAAGATTTATACGTAGTCTCCCACAGAAATTAAGTGTATTAGTGTCTTGAGGAATTTCTGAGCCTATCCATGAGCTGAGCTAGTTTTCTAGTTGTAACTTTATAGCAATGAGTTATTTTGTTAAGGAAACACTGTCATAGCAGTTTGTCTTAACCCAGTTGCATGGAAAGCTGGATCTAGTAATCTAGAGGAATGGGAATACTGTTATGCAAGGCCATCTTGCAGCTCTGTCTCTTAAGCTGTAGCATTTCCTTTCACAGTGGATGATGGTAGCAAACTTTTTGCCTTTTCCCTGAGAAATATATGCAATAGTATGTTTTGCTTTTTCCTTTTAAGATTGGCAGTAGCTGAAACAGTCTGAGTCTTGTCCTATACCAGTATGCTGTATGTGCTATTCTATATGAAAGGATGGCAGCGGGGAACCCTCCAGTATTAATTTAACAATTAGAGCATAGTATTGTGTGGCAGATCTTGCTCTGCCTCTCTCTCTTGTACCACAAAATCCTCTTTGGGGGTGGTGTTAGTCATGGCTCTCTGCCTTCAGTTTTAGGCAGAGTTTGCTGTATTAATTATGATTAGTCATATTTTCAGACTTCTTCATGAGCATTTACTTCTATTCAGAGCTCTGGATATACTGTACAATCAGTTATGCAAGCCTGTATTGGTGTTGCCACAGCTGGCCGAGACCTTTTCCTGGATATTTTTGTCCTTTTTGGTGAAAGTCAAAGTGAGGCAGAAAAAGTTATTAGCTTTATTTGCCCCAGAACCAGTTCAACTTGTGTTTGATTCTGCTGTCTATAGCTTGCTGATTGATGGTGAATTGTTTAGTGCCTTAGAGTACCTTCCTTATTTTTTGACTACTTTCAGAAGTGTTGGACTTGCTGTCCTCATCTGATATGTTTGCGTCTCTTTATTTGTGCCATACAGATCTGTGCCAGACTGTTCAGAAGAACAGTTCACAAAACAAAGGTCTCTGGTTTGAGAGAATCAATTTCCTTTATTTCTTGTCATAGTCTCTTGGTTCTTTCCCTCCAAAAGAGGATGGCTACAGTCTGTGCTGCGGATTTTCAATAGTTTTGCTTTGGAAAATAAAGCTTTTCTTTTCCTCTTTAGGTTGCTGGTAACTGCAGTGCACATGGCAGAAGGATTTAGCAGTCATCAGGTATTGGTGATTCTAAAGACGATGCAGAAAATGAAATGTAGAAATTCTCATCTACTCAAAAAGTAATTTTTTTATACTGCTAAGTAGTTGTATTCTATAGATAAATTACTTCCATGTAGTGTGAAAAACTATATAATATCCCATTGGTAGTGGAGAGTGTGTCACTTACATACAAATGCATACACTCTGTATATAATTAGCTGTTACAGGCTTTAGAATATCACAACTTGATCCAGAAGTAGTTGAGGCAATTCAGGAATTTCATAGAAGGACATTTCAATCCTACCAAGTTAGTATAATATAGCTTTTAGCTTACTGACTGTTATGTGATCCTTTCTGAGTAAAGTTAGCCTCTAACAGTTACTGTAAACTGATGAGACAAATGAGAATGTAGTAAGTTGCAGAGAATGTGTCCTATCTAGGGGGTCCTGTTACTGATGTGAATTGTTTCTTCAAAAGTTACTGTTTCCTAATTTGAACTACTAAGTCTTGCATCTTTAAGAACCTGGGCCAGACTTTCTGCAAGTGTAAATTGAACAGGGTTTGTAGGAAGAGGTACTATCTTTGACACAATGAAGGGAAAAGCATATGAGGTTTCGGGCACACGAGACTATCAGATATGTGATATGCAACAGAGTTAAATGCAGGTTATGAGAGCGGTGACTCCAGACTGAATGTAGTTGTATGAACCAAGTAGATCCTTGGAAGAAAAAGGACAAGTAGTACTGTGGAGCAGTGTAGTATTAATGGGAAGACCAGGTGAATTCATGCTTTTTCTCCTTGGATCTCACTGTCTAAAGAAGGTCTTAAGGTATTGCCATGCTATACAAATCTAGCTCCCTCTGGCAGCTTTAGAGCGGCATAGACGTAGCAACACTACTGTTGTATTTTAAATGAGTATAGTTGTGCTGAACCTGACAGTGGTGTTCTAGTTTATCCCATTCTTGATCCAGTCATTCCAATGATATAAATTTAACTCATTGTAAATTCTGTATCGGAAATTATTAGAGCGGAGTAGCTGTTTTACTGTGATGAGGGCTTTAGTTTTGTAATCCGCTAAGTGGAGAGAGGCAATTGCGTCTAAGTGGAACATCATCAAAACTGAAGTGGAGAAGAGTGCAGTTGTATACAACCCTCCACTTAGGTAGTGTGCAACATGGGACACCCCTTCTTCATGTGGGTTGTTGTGTTTTACAGTATCTTCTGTATTAGCGTAATACCATGTCATCTTTTTCTGTTTGTATTCAGAATGGTTTCTGTTCTGCACAAACACTTGGATAGCTATCACGTGTTACAGTTGTTAAAGTTAACACAGTACTTGGTGGTGTTGCGTTGCCACGATCAGGAGCTGTTTGCCAAGCTAAAAATGTTGCTGTTTGGGTAAGTGCGTATTCTTGAAAATGTAATTTCCTATTTAATTGAAGTATTACACAGTTGTCTACTTAATATTTTAAATAACAAGCTAAAATGTTAAATTGTTTTCATGAAATATGAAGAAGTAACAAACTGTTAAAATGATTTGATTCTATTAAACACGTAAATCAAGGGATAGGAAATAGATTTGTCTTGACTGTAGACCTAGTAGTATCTGCTAATAAATGTGGTATCTTTTCTAAACAGATTTTTTTTTCCCCCCTTCATTGGCCACTGCAATATAAAGATATTAAACAGGAAATTTTGACTGGTACATATCTTAGGAAGGATATGTATTAATGTCGTCTTTGATACTTGAAGGAACAAGTAATGAAAAGTATACAGTAAGGATGTCCTGGTGGGAACAAGTGAAAGTATAAAATAGAAGTACTCTTCTGTTGATTGAAGAACTTTCTAGTTAGTTCTCAGGGTTATGAAGTTACAACATAGAAATGGAAATTCTGGAACTGCATGGAAAAAGAGATCTGCCACTGTTGACTTTCACTGCTCAGCCAGGGTACTGTATTCCTAGAGGCTGAACTTGTTTTTTTGTCGATGATGCCTTTTTATTCTTCAAGCACCTCAGAACCTGGGGCTCCTCAGGTCACCTGCAAAGAATAACTTCATTTGGCTATTACAGAAATTATCCAGGGCCTAGAAACCCACAGACTCAGTTAACAAGGACAGATTATCTGTCTTTATTAAGGACTTCTGTGTTCTCAGTAATACTTAAGGCCTCACCAGCTAAGATGCTCCCTGTCATCTTGCTTTTTTTCAATTTTGAATAAATTAGAAGGAAGAAGTTGACCTTGGAATGAAGAAAGCTGGAAGTCATTATTGTCCTGGTGTTGGCTGGGACAGAGTTGATTTTCTTCCTAGTAGCTGGTACGGTGCTGTGTTTTGGATTCAGGATGAGAATAATGCTGATAACACACCGATGTTTCAGTTGTTGCAGAGCAGCGCTTACACTGAGCCAGGGGCTTCTCAGCTTCTGGTGCTGCCCTGCCAGCGAGGAGGCTGGGGGGGCACCAGGAGCTGGGAGGGGACACATCCAGGGCAGGTGATCCAGACTGGCCAAAGGGACGTCCCGTACCGTGTGGGGTCGTGCTGGACAATGAACTGGGGGGGTGGCTGGGGGCGGCCGTTGCTGCTCAGGGTCTGGCTGGGCATCGGCCAGCAGGTGGTGAGCAGTTGCAATGTGCATCACTTGCTTTGTATATTCTATTATTATTATTATTTTCCCTTCCTTTTCTGTCCTATTAAACTGTCTTTATCTAAATATCTCAACCCACAAGTTTTTACCTACCCCCCACCAATTCTCTCCCCCACACCCCACACCAGCAGGATATGTGTGAGCGAACAGCTGTGTAGTGCTCAGCTGCCTGCTGGGTTAAACCAGAGCAACTATCTGTGAGAACATCTACTGTGTCGTGAATTTTGTACTTCTTTTATGCTTGGAACTATGTGCTGCCATTGACTTTTCAAATAGAAAATGCATGTAATTTTCTTGCATTTGCAAGTAAACGTTTGCACTGATGGTCAATTTTTCTTTCTGCTTCTCTTCCAGTTTTTTAAAATCTAGTGTCATACCTGCTGAAACTGCTGCAATAATTCGTGTTCTGGCCATGCTTCCTTCCTCTCAAGTGGAGGAAATCATTATAAACAAAGCAACAGCAATTCTACCTCAATGCAGCCTCCATCATTTGAATTGTATTGCTACAGCTTTTGTCAAATGGAATCATTATGACCAGCTGCACTGGCGAAACACTTCTGAGCTATGTGTAAAGCTTCTGCAAAAACTAAATGACTGTGGATTTCAGAGGCTTCAGAACGCCAGGAACATAAGTCTTCTGTTGGAAGAGCTCTCACGTGTGAATGGGGAGTGGTTTCAAGAAGTCATCAGTGAGGAAACTGTGGCCATGTGTCAACACTTGGTAGACCAAATAACATGGGCAAATGTATTACAATTGTCATTTTTGCTCATAAAAACAAACCACCGCTGTCCTTCGTTACTTGACAGAATAGCATCTGTGACTGTTCAGAATATAGACAAGGTATTCTAGTTTTTATCTAATGTGTAAGGTATTCAGTAAGAAAAAGATAGGATAGTAGCAAATGCAATAGGATACAAGCTCTGGAAATCCATTGAATTTTATGGTTTTACCTAGAGCTGTTTTTTCTCTTGAATCTGTAGTGCTCAGTGACAGTAAGGGTTTTGGGTAAGCATGGAACGTTCTTTTATTTTATTTTTTTAGATAGTATACACAAGTCACCTTTTTAGCTCACTTGCTGGAGTTTTTATATGTATCAGTTTGTAATTCCATTAATACAAATTTTAAATACAGATTTGGGCTTGGCTGCTGTTTTAGAAGTAGATACTTAAATTAATGTAGCTGTCTCCTACTTTTCCGTGATGTACACAGCTTATAACGGCACATTCGTGTTAGACCAGAAGTCATTCTAGCTCATAATCCAGGCTTTGACAAATGTGAGAACGGTTTGGTAGCAAGGACAAATAAAGGTTTTGAGATCCTTTCCCTGGAACAGCCTTCCACCAATGCCGAGATTTTCTAGGCTAAAGATGGCCTCTGGATAATCCTCTTTAATAGCTGTTATTAGATCTGTCCTTTGCTTTTTTCTGGATTTGAATCTACTTATTTTTTTTAAGCCTTTACAAAACAACACTGGTAGTGGTTTTTTGTTTTTTTTTTTTTGTAAGGTAATGATGAGTGTTTAAAAGCATTTCTTTCCATTCCTTAAACCTGTTGTCTGAAAGTTTCACTACATGTCAATTTATATTAAGATAAATGTTCAGTTTCTCTGCAGCCATATGCTATAAACAATGTAATGTGTCTGTACATGGCAAAGTGCATTCCCAGTACCTTTTCTAGTTCTACATCCTTGAAGGATGGAGGTGGGGGACTAGAATAGCACAGTGCTAGGGATTTGTCCTGTCAATATATGACATTGAAGTAATGTTTTTCAGAGAACAATTGCACTGTTTCTCAGAGTTTTCTTCAGTGTAGCTTTTGGAGCTCATCTTTCTCTTTGTCCACTGAAAGCTGTTTTACTTCTATGGTGTGTTATTTTGCACTTCCTTCTCTTTAGTTTTCCTTTCTTACTTTACTGTTCAGTCAGTCAGTGTTAGGTCAACCATAATACTTTGCATTCAGGCTTGCATTTGACCATCTTAAATGTTTCTTTTATCTTTTTACAGTATGGTCACATCACATGGTGTACGTTTTTTCATTAGCCATTTTTGTTTGGATCTCCCCAGTAGCGTGTCTTTTTGGTCACAATTACTGTGTTTTCTTGCTTCCCCCCCCTCAGTCTGGTATTTATATACAAGACCTTCAGTTTTATCTTGTGACGGCATAGTTTCTTTAAGAGTGTTGGACGGGAAACCTTTTTGAAAGCTTCTTAAAGTCTAAGCATACAGTAACACTTGGATCATCTACATAAAATAGGTTTTGATTTTTAGCCATAGTTGCAATTTTAATGACATGCATTTTATTATTTTTATTTATTTTCTCCAGGAAAAGCTGAGGACCAAAAAAAAAAACCCACAACACCCAAAACAACAAAAAACAAACAAACAAAACAAAACACACACACACACACAAAAACCAAAACAAAACAAAAAACCACCACCACCAAAACCTGAAAAATACCTTATCTAGTCTTAAGTCTCCCAATTCTGAATGAATTATTAAACCTTTTTTATTATAAAGTAATATTAGAATATTTTACAGTGGCTTAATTTGTCTTTTTTTCCCCCAGATCCACCCCTTTGAAATGTATTTTATTCTCTACCTTTTCTCTGTTCTGAACTATGATCCTCCTGGCAATGAAGAGTTCTTTGAGAGTTGTATCCAACATCTTTCTTCTAACTTGAGTAAGTGCATTAGACAAACATGCTGAGTACCACTGAAACGTTTTGTTTGTACTGGACAAAAATGGGAGTAGGACAGCATTTCTTTAAGCCAGGGGAAAAAGTGTGTCTGTGTGCTACTATTAATACTCTGCAAGATTGAACGTATGCTTCTGTTGGATTTTCTAGCTTTGTTTCACCTTTTAAAAGTTACTGTTGATAAGAGACTAGCAAAGTATCTTGAGCATAGTATAAAGCAAATGAAAACTCTGATTAATGTAGTATGCTGTCATTGGAAATAATTGTTTTGGCATTCCCCAAGGAATCATTAGTTGGGGACAGGACATGTTTTGTAGTTAATCACAAAGAAATGACTAAGTTGTAGGGGAAAATGTATGGACGCTCCATTTTTTCTTTTTTTGTTTGATGATAAAGCCCAATGGAAGTGTGAAAATTTGCTAGCTACTGAAATATTGTGGAGTTGCCATTTTTAAAATTGAGTAGTTTCCTCCGGCAAAGAACAGGCAAGCGTTACCTTACACTTTGGTGCAGTTAGCAGAGGCACCCGTTCATCTGGCTGTGTGTTCAAAGTACGTTAGGACAGAAACTTTGATGAGTTGGGGAGCATGAGAACATTACAAGTCCTTTCAGTGTCATGTTGCGTTAATACAGATTTCTGTTTGGATTTTAAAGGTTGTTTTGAAACTCACCACTTGGTGCTGCTTGGTCATGTTTTGGCAGTGGCTGGGTATTTTCCTCCAGCTCTGATAAAGACAGTATTTAATGTTTCTTTCCTAAGCAAATTGGATGCTCAACTTGAAGGTAAATCTCTAGCTCTGATGAATTTGGTTATGTAATGTTTGGCATAAGTTGAAATCGTGGACGTATATATGACTTCAGAAGTAGAGTTACTCGTTAAATTATTTGGTCTTCTGGAAAGACCCCTCTGTATAATTGAGCCTGTCTTTTAGTGCTAAAAGGGAAGGAATGAACAAAAATCTGTGCTTTAGTTTAAAATACTGACGTATATTACAGTTGCTGTTGCCAGATGAGACTTCATTCAAAACAAATTTTATAGTCAACTTATTGCACTCAGTATATTCAATTTTACTGGAAATAAAATTGTCTGAATGTAGTATTACAAGAAATAGTCATAGTCCAAAGGTCAAGAAGTAATATGGAATTCTTGTCTGGAGGAAATGAGTCCCACCGGTCTCTTCTCCCTAAATAAGAGACCGAATGTTTGTTGGATTGTTTCCTGTCCTTGTTTGCTATCGATGCACTGTTGCCATTCTGCCATCAATCACTTCATTAAAAGATAAATGAGAGAGTTTAAATTGCTGCTTCTTGTCATGCTACTGTTCTTAATATTGAGCAAAATTTATTTTTCATTTTTCTGTAAGGGATTTTTGAGAAGCTTTCTAAAATTCTGCAGCATGAATTTTGTAAATGCCATAGCGTACAGATACCTGTATCTTTAGTAAATAATTCAGAGGTAGCTGTCTAGTTCAATGTAATGGATTTTTCACTTTTCAGTTCACACGTTTTTTTGCTTTGTTTTATTCAGTCCTGTCTGATACCTTAAAGCAGAGGGTCCGCTCATGCCTGATGAAGTTGAACAGAGCAGTCTGTCTAGAATGCCCAGAGTTTCACGTCCCTTGGTTTCACGAGCACTATTGCCACCAAGTCTTTTGTAAAGGTAAGTAATTTAGGAGAGGAAAAACTGCCCTTGTTGCTAGTAATAGTCTGTTTTCAACAGTCTGCTAGGCACTTGTTCTGAAACTGTCATGGTGACACTAGGACACAGGAGAAGCTCAGAAATGGGCACACCCCTATCCACTGAGGGTGTGATCTTGAAAAATGTAAGCGCTTAGTAGATGCAGAACAGATAGCAAAGCAGTTTTTCCCATGAGAATTGATGTACTAGAGAGGGGATATTTATACATAAGAAATACAATTTAAATACACAGAGATGGTATATATGACATGGAGGATAGAGAAGGAACAGGATCATCAGGATTGTTTGCTGGAGGAGATGCTGTGTTTTCAGAATGGATCACTTTGATCCCTGCTTCACTTAGAAGGCTGAGCATTTGACTTAGATCTCTTAGGGTGAGCATTTTTGCTGTCTCCTTTTGACCTCACTGCTGTCATCTTCCTCATAAGAATCAAGGTCCATCAAGGATGAGAGATGGAGTGGTCAAGTGTTCAGCCTCACAGATGTAGCCGCTGAGATCTTTCAGAACAGCAATCACTTTGGAAAGTCTAGCTGATGCAAACCCAGTATCTCCTCCATTAATTCTTATGGGGGAGATCTGCTTTGCTGTCCATCAAATTCATCTGCTTTGTCTATGAGACTGAAGGTGTTTAATGGAGCAAGGTATTAAACAATCTGCAACAGGTAGAGCAGTGACAGATAGTAGGGTATGCCTGTAATAGATGGATAATAACTAAATATTTAACAGTCCAAGATTAAAAGAAAATAAAAGTGAAACTAGAAAACAGGTGAAAACTGAAAACAAAGCGCTTGTCATATGTAGTGGGAAAACTCCTGGGATGGAAAGTCTGGATTTGCAATTTGGGCTTAGTAGGCACCTTTCCACCCAAAAGATGATGATATGCTCTCTGAATTATGATGGCATAACACCAGGAATCAGTGGAAAAGCTTCAGTTCAGTAGGCTGGCTGTCAAAAATGCAGCATCACAAAGTTCTGTTTCAGAATTTTGGCTGTTGTTTGTTTTGATATATGAGTTCTTTATTTTGTCTTTGTAGGCAACGGTCGACTAAATCCACTGCGACAGCATGTTCACAGAATGCTGGCAGAGATCTTAGGAGGGAGCCATTATGCAAGAGTGTCTGTTCTCACACCATACTACTATGAAATAGGTGAGAAGTTACTCCTTCAAAGATTGTTATGGAGACTGCTGATACCGCTATTATCACCAAGGTTAGGGAGCCCCTAGGGCTGTGGATTCTAAGACCACAAGACACTGCAAAGAAGAAATTGGTGTTTCAGCAGTTTGTATAAAACACACTTTCTGAAAGTTTTGCATAATACAGATACAAGTGTTGGATACCTTTAATTATGATTGTCACTTAGTTTTTCTGAAAGTAAACACTATGCCGATCAAATTATGTTTCCTTTTTCAGTCTGTAAACTGATTTGTTGTGTTTTCTCTCAGATTTTGAGTGCATTCTGGATAAAAATAAAAAGCCTCTTTCCTGTATGGCTCAGAATATACTTCTGGATGATTTGGAGGGAATACACTTGAGACATGACATCAAGGATGAAGGGAGAAAGGTTCTGCCGCCAGGGGCTCAGAGGTTAGTACCTGGAATTCTTACGCATTAGTTCTGCCACATTTAGATCAAGTTTAGACCAGGTTTTTGATGCTTATGTCCTAAATAGCTGGTGGAACACCTGGGCTGTTTATTTTTCTGTTCCTTTTTCCAAAGCCTCTGTTGGGTTTAGCCTTTCTGTGTGCGGTGGGTTGACCCCAGCCTGCTGCTAAAGCTTCCACCCACTTGCTTGCTCACTGCCCCTCAGTGGGATGGGGAACAGAATCTGGAGGGCAAAAGTGAGAAAAAAATATCTTTGGCCAAAGTAAAGACAGATTAATAAGTGAAGGAGGCAGGGAACAGACAACCAGAAATCAAGTGGTGCAAATGCACTCACCAACAGCAGACCAAGCCCAGCCAATTGCCAAACAATGACTACTTTGGAAAAACTCCCCATTTTATTTTAAAGCATGAGGTTATGTGGTATGGAATACTGCTTTGGCCAGTTGAGGTCAGCTGTCCCAGCTGGATCCCCTCCCAGCCTCTTGCCAACCCCAGCCTACACACTGTGGGGGCAGAGTGAGAAACGGAAGGCCTTGATGCTGTGCAAGCACTGTTTAGCAACAGCCAAAACATGGGTGTGTTATCAACGCTGTTTTGGTCAGCAGTCTAAAACGTGGCACCATGTAGGGTGGTGATGAAGAATATTAACTCCATCTCAGGCAAACCCAGTACACTAGGGTAGGCAGGGCATTCCTGAAATGTGTATTTCATGAGACCGGAATACTATTTTCCTCCCACCTCTTCAAATGTAAGCCTTGAAAATGCTGCTTGCTGTTTTTGCCATTTGAACAAAACAGATTAAAGAAGGAAATGCTTTTTCTAAATGATGGGAAGTTCAAATATCTCTAGATAAATGTAAGGAAGATGTTTTCTCTATTTTCAGGTAGTTTAATTTTCTTTTTCTGTGAATTGCTAGGTTTATCTATTAATAGTCTTCCTGCAACTATCAATACTGAACTAGAAATACTACTTCTTTGTATTCAGGTAGAACCTGAAAGTAAATACATGATTTTGTTGTTTGCAGAATTGCTTTGGAATTTCTTGATTCAAAAGCTTTTAGCAAAGGTTCTTGTCGCCTAAAAGGAGAACCTGCTGTGAAAAAACGACACCTGGAAATGCTGGGGTACCGGGTCGTTCAGGTGAACAGTCAACAATATGTTGTCTTCTATTGAGCTGTATCAATAGTACAGACTGATACATTTTCCTTACAACAGATTTAAAGATAGTTTTCCTCTTAATAGTTAAAAGCACCTACTGGGTGAGAGCAATTCTTGAATTTAGGGGGGAAATTTTGAGCTGTTTATAGTCTTTATAGAACTTGCACCTACTCTGAAAGCAGCTGCAGCAAAGCTGAAGTCAAAAAGTCTGTCTTACGTTACTGCAGACAAACTAGCAATCTTAACATAGCCTGAGTAAAGGAGGAAAAGTAAAATGGGAGTTGCAGTTCAATTCACCAAAGATTTTTAAGTTGAACATACACCCGTTGACCCACACAAAGCCAGTTATGGCAACTCTCAGATGGGATGTAGATGCTGTCTGTCTGTTGGGGTGATAGTACAGTGACTGCAACGACTGGTGACCAGAGTTAATTCCCACCCATGAGCGTACATACATTTGAGTAATGGAGGCTCACAAATGCAGGTTCTTCCATATATATAATTACTGCATCACCAGCTCTAATTTTAACTAGAATCCTTCTGTAAGCTTGTTTTTTCTATTTTTTCAACATGATAAACATCCTATCTCATATTGCCCTGATAGTAAATCTTAGGCTACTGATACACTGTTTCAGTTTGATACATTAACGTTGCAGACTATAGTGACCTGGGATTTTTCTCTCAATTTGGGTTTCAAAATACCTCAGGTGGGAGATGGTGTGATGGAGTTGTCATAGTCTGTATTGTGTGGGTACCTGCTGTACATCTCTGCAGCTATTGCTGCTTTTTGGAAGCAAACTGACTATACTTACATAAAGAATAAGTTCATCCTTTCAGTATTAGAGTAAACCTAGCTTTTGGAAGGACACAGGTGATAAAATGTCTTAAAGTGGAGAACAACAGGTGTCAGAGAGCCTTGTCTTTGTTGTAAGATGGTATGTAGCTTATGTCAGGCAACGTTAACACTGAATTTGTTTCTACAGATTCCTCACTTTGAATGGAATTCTATGGTTCTGTCAACAAAAGGTGAACAGCTAGAGTATCTGAGAAAGCATCTATATGAAACACAGTGATGTCAAAGACGTAATAAAAAGTATTTTTTTATACAAACACTTTATTTACCATTAAACTTCTCATAACCTTGGAATACTTACATTCTAAAATCTCTATCTGTGAGTCAGCTGGACCAAGGCTTGCAACAGGGTATCAGGTGTCATGAGACTGAATCCTAAATTTGTTAGGGATTGTAAAAGGCAGATCACAATATGCCACAAAGATGTGATTAGGATGCTGAAAATCTACCCATGCTGGAAGCTATTCTTTAAGTACATGGGTCTGTGACAGTTTAGCCTCCTAAATAAATAGCACAGAGATTGGACAGATACGAAAATGTCCAAAGAAAAAACTGGAAATACTCTGTGGGAGAGGAGACAGCAGATATAGTGGAAACTGTCTGTCTTCCAGCGTGTGACCAAATGAGCAATAGAGATCAAACATAGTATCTCTGTAGTGTGAAACCAAGAAACTGAACTGCAGATTTACTAGGAATAGGACTGCTATTAAAGCCATACAGAGAAAACATAAGAGACTGTGTCAGGGGAGGGTGTTGTGCAGTGAGGAACCTCCAGCTGCTTGCTTTTTCTACCATGTGATGTGGCATGTGCAGAAGAAGTAACGGCTTGAGCCTTCTGAAACACCTTCACATGCCTAAAAAGTAAAGTAGTTCTAGAGGTCTGGCAGCCACCCAGACCCTTGAAACACCTGCACTCCTGTTCAGTGCAACTTGCAAGGGATCACGGAGGGATTTATACAAGATAAGGAGGAAATAATGCTTATGTCAGACATATGCACTCATTAGTGACTGGATAATTCCATAAAATTTTTATGGCCTTAAGCATTACACTAGCCCTTGCTAATAGTAATAAAAGAAAATTAAACTATCCAAACTGCTTGTTCTGTAAATAAGACAGTGCACAAAAGAGCAAAATTAGGCTGAAAATTGAAACCAAGAATCAAGACCAAGAAAAGTCTTCAGGGAGTCATAAATACTACCTTGGCTACTAGTGATGAAAAATGTTTGATGTTTCAAAACCATCTGTCAGTTGCCAGGCTTCCTGTGATCACACTGAGCCAAGTTTGTCAGAAGGCACAACGTAGAACGAAAAAGTAGAATAGCCAGGAGAATGTTCATTGTAAAGTAATAAACTGTAGAGTGTTTATGCAATGGCAAATTGGTTCATTTTCAGAAGCAGCCATGTTGTGACTACAGTTCCTGCTACCTCATGATGACTGCAAGTTGTACCCTTGTCTTTCACACACAACGTGTGTGTCTTCTTGCATTTTATTATACAAGCAATAGACATGCTTTTTACCACATCCTTTGAAGGCTGGCAGAGGTAAGCAACTACATTTCTGAATTGACCATTGTGCACCTGGCTGTCACTTTATTTATTTATTTATTTAAAACCTCCGTAGTAGAAGGAGAGGAATATATTTTTATTGACTGAATCCAAATCAATGCACTGATGAAAAGCCAGGAAAAAGGGACAGAACTGATCTAAGTTGCAAGGTGTTCTCCTGAGGCAGTCCTCACGTGTGGGATGACTGAAAACACTGGTAGATGGTTGCTTATGGTGACGGTGCTTCTCATCAAACTGACGAAGGCTCCAAGGGTCTGTTGTAGAAGAGTGCTTTAAGGAAATGTCATCGAAGGCACAGCATATAGAAAGACTGTACGCACATTACATTTTGTGTAAAATGGAGAAAATCATAAATACAAGGATATCAGAAGGTTGGCTTTAAGTCAGTGGGCTGTTGTATGACCCTGCTTCCGTTCAGGTGGGCTTCAAGTAGCAACTCTGAAAGTGTAAAGAGGTAGCAGTGGCGGTAGCTGAAGTGATCAGTCATGGATAGTCATGTGTTTAAGGTGGACCCTGCATTTCAGGTATGGTCAAGTTATATATGGATAAAGTTATGAGTATTCACAGTGGGGAGAGGATTGAAACTTGCTATCTGGATTCGGAAAGTGCATCTAAAAAGCAAAATACGAAACAAGTATTTTGATAAAATGTGTTGCTTTTGATCCTTCACAGTCATTTTCTTTCTAAATTAAATCAGCAAGTGTTAGAGCAGATAGGTTGCTGTAAACCAGTGATTTAACTGGAGCTAATGAAAAGATTCTAAGAGCAGCTGAAAATTTGGGGACTAAAGGGGAAAACAAAAGATGTCCCACAGATTAGGTATCTATGTACAGTAACACACTGAAATGAACTATGATGGCTGTGCCTTTGCCACGTTCACCCCTCTCTCCTAGGAAGGCAATGCAAGGGGTCATTTGACAGTTAGAATTGCTGTTCAGTCAGGAGTGTTGGGCTTCATTTCCAGTTTTCCTGCTACATCAGTTGTAATTACATTGCTTTAGATTCATGATCCCCTCTTTACTGAATGGAGAAATCCTTTGAAGAGACCCTCTAAAAATGGCAGACCTGCTGTACTTTAACAAAACTGAGTGCTCTGTTTTGGCAAAGGCTATATGAAGAAATCTGTATCCTGTCAATATGATAGTAATGACGAGCTGATCACTAAAAGAGACACCATCAAGTGATATTTTTATAGTGATAAAGTTTTTAATTGTTACTAGTTAAAAGTTTAAACATCAAAATGCATCAGTTCTTTGTTAGGTGGATAAGTCCTCCCTGCCATAGGTGCTTGCTGATGATCAGTAGTTCTTGCACTTTTCATGAATGCTTGTTAATGGCCTCAGATCTCTGAGAAAACCTTCCATAAAATCCTTGCTTTGGAAATAAATACAAAAGCATGAAAAAGTGGAAAATCCTTGTTACCAGAAGCCAAAACATAATAGGTGAAACAGCAAAGCTATTGACCTTGTAAACTTCTCTCTTGTTCCTCATGGCTGGCTACTAGTACAGCTTCGGCTGAGGCTGGCATTTCTTAGGCCACATAATATACTTTTGTTTTCAATATGTGCTTCAATTCCAGGCTAAATTAATTATTTTTAGATGGCTGTAATGAAAATATTTTCAAAATATGGCGGAAGAATGCAGGATTTACATATACTGCTGAAGGGAGAAATCGGGCTGTACAAACAGCCAGTTAGAATAAAATTAGCTACCTACTAGTTGTGTTTAACTTAACAATTAATTCCTTCTTGAGCATTGTTTGGGGACTAAGCCACCACTATCCTGGACTGAGTGTAAGGATATGCAAATAGTTTTATTTTCTGCAGAGTGAAAAAATAGAGTTCTCTCTGAAATCTTCATTTATTCTAATCAATACTAATTAGAATTCTTCAGGAGTTTAAAGGTTAGCAAAAATTCACTTATTATTGATTACCTAGTAAATATCTTAAGACTTGGATAGACATATTAACTGTTTAACAGTTAACAGTATAACTAGTATGGTGCTACAAAACTCTGAACAATTTGGGGACATTTTCATGCAACAAAACCAGAAGAGCTTATCAAAACTCCCTCACCATACCACATTTTCCAGCATTTTGTTTACAGTTTTGATAGCTTGAAGAGATTTAAGCGTGTAGCCAGGCAGGAAGCTCCAGTAGCATATCGGATCTCTTTCAGTATGCCAATCCATTCCTTCTTTTCATCATCATACCTGCATTTAACAAAATAAGGTCAGAACATAGCTGCTTAAAAATTTTTTGACGCTTTGTCACACATATGTGAAAAGGAAGATAGTCTACACGTTGCAGTCTTGTAGCAACATTGTGCTGAAGAGTGCCACAGGAAGCTGCTTTTGTCCTCAAGAACAGAACAGAAAGGTGTTTTTTGCGCATGTGAGTTGTCCTTTTCCTGGTCTCTGAAGCTCATTGCTGGCTTGTGAAATACTTCATTACTTCTGTGAAAGCCTCCCCATCTTAAGTATCCCTTCTGAATTTCTTCAAATTGTTACATATAAAGATGTTTTCTTCTGGGAATCCTTCCTATCTTTCTGCCCGTTAAAACTCCTGAATCTACCTCAGCAACTGAAGAGTCACAGTAGAGATGTGATGTTTCATCACTGCTACCATGATTTAGATAAATAAATCTAAAGAGAGATATCAGATTTTCTCAGAACAATTACTCATTTGACTGCTAACACACATGTACAAACCTCTCTGTGTATACAGGCTTTCCTGGATAAGAATTTCACAAAACAGAGAATGTTTGTATGGCACGCTTAAAAGGCTAAACCTGCCAACAGAACTGGCAACTTATTCTTTTACCATATATGCTTACTATACAGTAAAAGAATTGCGTTTCTAAATGACATGGCTCAGACTGTTCAAATTAGTGGTAGATGGAAATAGTCATTAGACCCAAATCTCATGTTTGTTACTTTCTGACAAATGTGTTTATTTGTCAATAGGTGCTTTACAACCTGTGTTATGGTTCACTTCCAAAGTTAATTAGTTTTACCCTCCTGTGTCTACAAACCTCATTGTTATATAGGGCTTTCCACCAGGAAAGTATGGTTAAAATTGCTTACTTCCATATGTCGGTGACTTCGCTGGGTGCAAATTCTTTAGATTCAAGCTGGATCATTGCAAAGCCTCCAATAGCAAACAAAGATCCGCTTAAGGTGACTAAACTGATGGAACTTCTCTCTTGGGGAAATTCAGGCATAATCTCCCACCTGAAGATGAAAAGAAAAAACTAAGTCAAATACAGGTGAAATATTCTAAACTGAATGCACTGAAATATAGCTCTGGGTAACGTAAATGCAGGTACTATGGATCACTTGAGTGAAATGGTTAATGATTTAGTAACAGCAAAAATTCTGAGATTAATCAGCAGTGAGTTTCTGTTTCTCCATCACCACAGGGACTTCATGCAGGAATGCAAGTCGTAATGCGACAGAATTACACTGTCGTGACACTTCCTTCCAGAGACCAATTCTTACAGGTCTCCTGGTCCCATCATCACTAATATGCTTTATATAGATGTATCTGTCTCCCCTAATACTCATTTTTTTCCCCATAGTTTCCAAAATGAGTGTTAACGTCAAGTGGTACTGACATAATAATTTGACTTAAAGAAAAAAAAAATCAGAGCTCATTTGCATCATTTCAAATATTCTGAAAAGTCACACCTGTGAACATGTAAAACATACAGATATCTCACTTCCAGTCAATGTCGGCATCAAAACTAATAGGCTAATTTGCTTCTCACACTCGTGTGACTTGACTGTAACAAAACAGTAAACCAAGACAAGAACCTGCAGATGTTTTTTGACCACAGGTTGCCCATGTGTCTGAACAATGGAAGAGAAAGAATGCGCCAGACATAATGGTACGAAAATGACCTTTACTTTCATTTACTTTTGTATTGAATGTGTAGAGTCCACAATTACCTTATAGAAATACTTCTTGTAGAATTCATTTTTTATATTGTTAAATTCTATAAGTAGGTCTCTTTGAGATAGTATACATTTAAGTTAAAGCTTCTGTTGTAAGGTTGATGGCTGCAATGTCACCCATCAGTGAAGACAGCGCAGCCAAGTGGGTTTATATACGATCTAAGCACTTATAAAATAAAGGTACATTGAGGACCACTTTTTAAGTGGTTTAAGCTATCATAATAAAGCTTTGCTGATACCAGAATAATATCAGCACCTTTGCGACTATCTCAAGATCCTAAAAGCCTGGATGATGAAACATTTGCTTAAAAATAGCTTCAATGTTGCACTCACTTATTTGTTGTCAGATCAAATGCTTCAACAGATGCAGTAAGGCCTTCTTCAGTGACACCACCTGCAATGAAAATCTTGCCTTTATGGATAGCTGTTCCAAACATTGAGCGAGCCACTTTCATTGGAGCCAGGTCTCTCCAGTCTCCTTTCTTTGGATTGTATACAAATACTCTATTAGTACATTTCCTGGGGAGAAAAAAGAAAACTTGTAATCATTTCTAGTCCACTTCTGGCTTGTTCCAAGGGAGACCTAGTTGAGACGGATTGTGGGGGTTTGTATGTAATACCTCTTTTCCTCTCCATGAGATCCTCTCTCATATCTGATCTGCGGATGGATAAGACTTTTTACAAGTCTACAAAGCACTAATCGCATCCATAGGACTGCTTCCAAAGGGCAGTAATTTCATTATACCTTACAGGAAAAAGGCAACAACCTTTCTGAGAGCGTTCTGCTCAGTTGGGCTTGTGGAGGAATGTGCAACAAAGGTTAGGGTCAACAGGAATTAACTAAATTTAATAATAGACAAGATCAGGAATAGATTTATTTGCTAGTTCAAGAAAAACAAGTATGTATGTACACAGATCTATGCACCTTTGTGAAATACATTCAGTTGTTTTACAGCTCTAATACTGAAACCCCCAAAGAAAAAAAGGAGCTGTATCTGTGCATTAGACAGTTTGAATCTATACAAACAAGCCCCATAGTGTGAGGAGCTACAATCCCCAAATGCTAAACTATTGCTGTCTTCCAGAAGAAAAAAATCCATTGAAATGTAACTCCTTCAAGCACCCAGAGAAAAGTCCTTATATCTTTGGCCTGGTTCAAAGAGAAGGTAGGCAGATTTGCTTAGCATGTTTAAGACCCTAGATTTATATACTGTACATGAAGACTTTGGCTTGGAAAAGTCACTTTCATTCCAGAACAGCACCAGGGTGAAGTTCAGGGCATATCAAAAGCCAAAACATGGATACTCCTTTAAATATTAGCTTTTTTGAGTGTATGATAGGCAATCCTCAGAGGATGCCTCATGTTGTTTCTCAGCATTATATTGCTTTACATGGACTCTAAGCCCAGGTAAGCTCATTCTAATGAAAGCAAAGGAAGAACTAGTAACTTCATCTGTACTGTGGCTTTATAACCACTGGAACTCTTGTCACCATGTTTTACTTAAAGCATTACCTTGCTTGGAAAAATTACCACTACACACTCAATAGCAGTGAAAACTTCAATTCTTCTTAATGTTATACCCATTAAGGTATAACAGGCATTGCAGGTGAGAAAAAGTGAAGAACTGACACCATAGTTCCATGGTACCTAAGCATTTCTGTCTGGAAGGAAATAACACAAACAGGATCTTCATAACTAACTGTGATGAATGTGTGTGCATGTAATTAAGAATTTGCCTTGGAAATCAGTGATTAAAACAAGCATTTGGGATTACAATTTATATTGAAATTTTACCTTATCATGAAAAAGATACCCTGTACACCATAATGTGTTGCCTTCTGCCAAATTGTTAGCAACCTTAACCCAGAGATGTAAAAAAGGGATATCCCGATTTCTGAGGACATAAAATCTGTAAAGGACCAACCAAATAATGTTCTAAATAATCATGAAAAGATTTAGAGACTTACTTATCATCAGTTTTTCCACCAAGACAATATATCAATCCGTTGTTTGAGATAGTAGCATGGCCATATACTTTGATGGGTAGTTTTTTGATCTCACCCCATTTTATTGCCCTGGAACAAGAAGAACGTCACTGTTAGGCTCTTTCAACTAACAATGGGCTATTTACATGTCCTCTGTGGGCATAATTAAATTTTAAACATACACAGGATCATAGCACAACACGGAATCTAGAGACTCCTCAGTGCGAAGGTCCTTGCCTGCAATTACATAGATCTTGTTGTCTGACTCTCCCAGCCCGAAGAGACACCTGGCTGACGGCAGTGGAGGAAGGGCAACCCACTCACCAGCAATGCTGTCCAGCTGAAAGAGCATCACAACACAAGTGTTAGTAAAGGCAAGTAGTAGAAATTCATGCAACAAAAACTTTCACAGAATAAATCTAATCACACTCAGTATCTCAACAGCTGATCTGCTTGCCTGAACAAGCTATCCCTCCCTCAGTGCAGCTATTCAATGATGATTTCCACCCACCCATGCATCATCGTACTAAGACCTAGCAGAGTTAGTGCCACACAATTCTCTTTGTATCTGCTCACCCTCGCTCCTCACAGTTTCTTTGCCTTCTTTTTAAGTTCTTCCTTGTTTAAAGCTCCCCCCTCTCTGGATTTCCCATGTGTTGGAAAGAACAAGTAGTTCTTCCTCTCTGAAAGGAGCAGACACCTCTGCCATTCCACAACTACATATTTAGCAGGTTGTGCTGATCACTACAGTGAGAGAGAGGTGCCAGACATCCTCAGACTGTTTCTCTTAATGATGGAAGTATTACATGGCAAATGGCACACGTTTCTTCTGCAACCCCTAGAGCAAAAGAGTGATGTTTCATCACAAATACCCACAAAAGCTCCTGAGATCTCTGAAGGCACAATGAATAAAGACTTCATTCCTAAGCAAAAAAGGCAGGCTGTGCAGCTCCACTGGCAACAATGTCGATGTCATCCCTACTGAAGTACTCCCAAGACTGTCTTAATTTGCATCCAGTATGCTGAAAACACCTAAGGAAAAGCGGCAGGAGGAGGACAAAAGAAAAAAAACACACACACAAAACAAATATTTTTGTAGAACTGTGGTGCTTAATTTTTGTTTTGATCCAAGAACTTAAAAGTGAACCTGAATGTTCCCTAGCATTTAGTATTTCTTCTCTTCTATTGCATATAGATTTGCTTGATAATGTAGAGGAAGGGTAGGTAAAATGTGAGTTGGCATGAATGTAAATGCATTTGATAGAAAGTGAAAGTTCAGTCAAAGTAATCAGGTCAGGGTTTAGCACAGTGACATTCTTTTTCCAGAAGTGTGTTCCACAGCTAAGGTCTCCATGGTAAAATGTATCTCCCATATTTGTTAGACCATTCCTACTGGACAAGACGTTACATGGCAATGGTGAAATGTAGTTCTTTGCTATGGATTGCCCCAGTGGCTAGATCTGGGTAGGATAATGAGGACAAAACGTACACATCACAGATCACAGCCTGTTTAGTGTATCAGTCTTCAAGACGACATCTCTACTGGGGCAATAAGCTAGTCATGCATTTTTGAGCCACTGGCAGCCTGGTTTTGTCCTGGGTTGCTAGCTACCAAACAAAATGGTAACAGGTTATAGTAACAGAATAACAGGTGCATCACTGGTAGAGAAAGGGACATTAGTAAGTGAATATGCTATGGCACCCACACTGACATTTTAGAGGGAACAACAGCCACATGGGTATTGCAGGAAAGTATTTTAACTATATACAGTAACAGCAGCAGTCTTAAAGATGACAAGTGAGAAAGCAGGATTTCAGGAAATAGATTTAGACATATAAAATAGGATTCTGAAAATTTCATCAAAGTTTAGTATCAGTCTTGAGGTTTAGTTTTTCAGGGGCCCCTTTCTAGTAGCCTGAGACTTTGATTATTCAATTCTGGATTATATACATGATGACATCAATGCAGTATTTCTAGTGGAAGAATATTATCTGCAACAAGTTCTGCACTTCACTGATTAACGTTTTACACCTACAAAGGGACTCTAGCAAACTGATTTCTGTCTCACAGGTATAACAAATTCCTGAAACCAGCTCTTTCATTGTGTGAAATCACAGTGAGCCATAGTGCTATAAACACTTAATATTTGCATTTTTAGATATCTGAAGGCTTTAAAATTCTGTCACTGCCTATCACTCTGTTTTACTTCATATTGACAAAGGAGCTACTTTCACTCTTTCAGGTCAGTGTGCCTAAAGAGAGGCCAGGGCCAGCAGCATATTGCATAATGCATCACAAGATCATTTAGGTATCAAAGAGCATGTAGCCAGATACATAAAAACACAACAGAATTAGTTCACTGTATAAGCATGCCAAATGGCAATTTTGTTAATTTTCTGAAGTATGACTTGGAAGTCACAGTTTGTATTAATTGGCCTTATATTTATAAGGATTTACAAAGTAAAAAAAAATTGCATTCTTAGTTGAAACGTTGTATTTGGTCTACTGACATGACATTTTGTGAGGAGAACAACCTTCTACCTATAAATTACATATTTTGGAATGCCCTTAGGTTTTCAAATGCAAATGTGACAAAAGGACTTCTGGAATTTTACTGAAAAAAGCAACGTTTAAAATACAGACATTATTACTGTCATAAAAATATTTCAGATACCAAAAAAACATATTTAATGCAGCAAAGCACTCAACTTTCACGGAACTTAACAGAAATTCACAAAAGATATTCTACAAAAATATTATTAGGCTTAAGTTTAGGCATCTGTACTATGAAAAATCAGGGTCTTAAACAATGAAAGCCAGTGCCTAGGTATAACGTACTAGTTAATCTTTTCTGAGATCTCCCCATGGGCGTGATCTTGAAAGAGAAGATGCAAGTTGCTTGGTTTCACTTATCTTTATGAGATAGGAATAGCTTTCTATAGGAACTTTTCTTCACTGACCGGAGAGACGAGACAATTCACTTGCACAGACTCAGAGTAGTTTTTCAGTAACTCTTATAAGCATCTATTATTGCACCAATTATTATAAAGCTTATACCTGGAAGAAGTATGATTGGAAAGGCTGATCCTTATTCTCCTCGTCCACATACAGTCCTCCAACAATGTAGACCTGATTTTGCTTGGTGACTATACTGGAATGATTTCTGGGAATCTGTTCTGCCAGTGCTGCTAGGTAGCATTCATTTTCAAGAGGATCATAAGCTACTGCGGCAGTGTCATTAACCAGAAGAATTAGGTCTTTGACAAACATGCCATGCCTGGGAAGGTCATTTAGATAACCAGGGAGTAAATCTTCATCTCCTACATCACCATTTACTTCCCCTTTGTTTGACTTTTCTTTATTTTTGCTAGAGTCAGGCAGTTTTCCAGCAAAAGCATCCTTAATAATCTTTACTTTTTTCTGAAGATCTGAGTTGCTTTTAATTATATCATCCTTCTCAACATGTTCTTTGAAATATTTTTCTGGCATAAGACGAAAACGTATGCAGTCAAAAACTTCCCCCAGGCTCTTTACTCTGTTCTCCTTGTCTGTTCGGACCCATCTCATTACTGCTTCAAATACCAGTTCTTCCTTTTCTACGTTTAAGCTGTCAGGTGAAATAACTGAGATAAGTTCATGCGGGGCAAGCTGCAGGAAGTCCTCTTCTTTGCAGATCTGCACAAAATGATCTGAGACAAAATCACGGGCAGAAAATGCAAGTCTTGGGCAATCAAGCAGAACACCTAATCGAAGGATGGCCAGACAGTTACCAACAGCAAGCCTCTTCTGAAGATAGGAGACACACACAGTGAATACAGAAGGGATCTGAAACCGACTGGCCAAAGCAAAAATATCTTGCACGTTAGAATCATTAAGATCAATACTTGCTGAATAAAGGTATTTGACAATCATATCCAGGATGTTGGGGTCAACATTATCTAGAACTACCTCCTTCTTTTTCTCTTCATTTTGCTCAGATAAGAAATACTCACGAAAATAAGGGCTACATGCTGACAGAATCAATCTGTGGCAAGGCAGGCTTCTGTCACCAGCTTTTAGGGAGCAATCTATAAATTTTTTCTCTTCCAGGAGTTCCTTGAGGCCATCCTGAAGAAGGGTGGATTGGTAAAGTCTGAGTTCTTCAGTGAGTTCCCTTTGGGAATCCATCATGCGAATACTTGGGTAAGGGGGGGAGCAGAAAGCTTTAGCTGTTGTCTGCCCAAAAGGTCTGTCTGTAAAAAAGGCAGACCAATGTGCCTTGCCCCGCCTGAAGCCTCTGCAACTTAATCTCAACAGCTAAATATAGGTACATACTCTTACAGGCCGGAATTTAGGATGGATGGTTTGGAAAAAAAAAAAGTTGCTCTCACAGCTGTCAAAGACTGAAAGAAGCAACTGTTGCTTTTAGTTACTATGGTCAGGTTTTGCCATCATTCTCCACGTTTAATCAATGAGATTACTTGCAATGTAAGAAATCACTTGACATGCGTAAAGGCAGCAGAATCTGACCCTCAGTGAGACAGCTATGAGCAAGATCATAAAAATACATGTTACCAAATATTCTGAAATACAAGTATTATGAATCAAATTGTCACCTGCAATTACTGTTCACTTTTTCAGAAAGTTGCTTAATATCTCATTGCTACAGATTTTAACAAGTCACAGAGATATTAAAAAACCCTGAACTTTTTATCAACTATCTCTGCTCTAAGATAGATACATATATACACACACATATTTACATACATCACATCAGCATTTTTTCAGATATTGATGATAAAACTTTGAATTTTATTTTGAGCTGCTTCTTAACATAGATTTGGTTATATTTATTTGGAAACAAAAAAAAGATCTCTGTTTAAACTTAAAATATAAATTATTCAGGTCAAGTACTGTTTTCAAAAGTAATTTAAAATTAAGTCTCCACCCTCTAATAAAGTCATTCTTCATTTCAGATAATCTGAAAGCATCACCAATCCTTTTAAATTTGACTGTTTTAGAAATGGTGTTAACTGCTGTTAAAGTAAACTGAAAACAGTACCTAGAATAGGTAAAACAGGCAACAAAAAACACATAATACAACATATGAACTTTATTTAATGGATATGTTATTTAACAGAACTAAAATAAAAAAAATCTAAATTTAAAGACCTAAACCAAACAAGTAGTTTAAAGAGTGTGAATTTAGAAAAATTATGCATATAATGAAGGTTTTACAATTTAGACTGGGAACATTTTGATTTTTATTAACAGTGGTAATACAGAAAACAAAGCAAATTTGAAGTTGTTTGATGTGCCTTGATAAAGGACTGTATTTTGCCCACACAGAAAATGCTTTTTACCCATAGAGTAAATTTTTTTTCTTTGAATATAATGGAAACAGGACATAAAGATAACTAGTTGATTGCAAGATCTACAAAGAGGTATAACATTACTCAAGTTTATTGAAATCATAATTGCTTTTCAACCATAGGTAGTGTTTCATTAAAATACATATCTTGAAAGATTTTCTACAAACACCACAATTATATCTGCACTACAACTACTTTACTGTAACAGTCAGCTGCTAAAACAACAGCTGAATGGACAGCTCATTTGACTTTTTCCACTTACAGAAAATAGTACAGAGGTCTTATCTCCCTAGAAAACGTAACAGCTGCATCTTCCCTTAAACAATAAATGACTCATTTCTAACACGTAATACCATACAGGTCTAATGACTCAGATACAGAATCTATTTGTGTGTGTGCCTTATCATCCCTTAAAAAAAAAGTGCTCTGACCAAAAAAAAAAGAAAAAAATGTGTAAAGTTACCTGGATTACAATTAAGTACCTGGAATGATACGTGAACTCTTCATAAATGATGAGCTATGAAAACTAGTATTTGGAACAGTATTGCTTTTTGTCAAAAAGTTGTCAATAACACAACACTGCTGCAATGATACGATCAATATGCCTAGATACAAAGCATTGTGCGTATTATTGTATTTCTATGTTGTACAATATGAAACAAGTTACAGAAATTTGATTTAGATATAGTTATTATAGTAAAGTACATTGCTGTGTAAAAATACACGAATACTTTAAAAAGAGCATGAAACTATATACTATATACTGCGCTATCAAAAATGGTGGAGGTTTCCTTTTCTGGCATACTTCCAGGTAAAATTGCAGGGGATGGCTGGTCCTGGCAGCCAATCACAGCGCAGTATGTAACCACACGGGACATGAAATTGTTAAAAAGAAAGAAAGAAAAAAAAGCAGGTATCTGCTGCCATAAAATGGTGGCTGAAACAAGATGGCGGACCCTGTTCCCTTAGGGGAGGAGGCTCCCTGCTCTGACACCCTCTGACGCCCTGCCTGAGAACACCTGGGGTGCCAGCGTGTCAAGAATGGCAGTCAGCCAATCACGAAGCAATACTGAAACACATGGTGTACGACATTTTAACATAACGGTGGTTCCCTGCCATAAAACAGCAGCTGAAATAAAGCGGCAGCCACCATTCATGTAGTGGGGAAGGACTTGCAGGTTCACGTGACCAGCAGGGGTGGACTTCAGGGCCTTGTGGAGCACCTGACTCCTGCAGGAGCGGGACTTCCACGAGAAGCTGGGGCCAAGCTCCTGTCCCTTCTGGTGGACATTGGTCCTCCTTCCACTACTTACAGAAACAATGAAATAAACACAAAGCTTTTATACATACACAGGTTTTGAATAGTCTTTCCTTTATGACATATCCTGAGTACATATTGTATAGTATTTGCCTGTTCTTTAAGTTTGGCATGTTCTTTCTCTGCTACTCTTGTATTGTTGAATAATCTACAGATCTCACAGAATCAGTAAGAACTAAGAGTCTTTCATGGGTTGGGAAACAAATACATAATCTAAATCAGGTCATTACTTCCCAGAGTCCCTGGAGCGTGAATCCGTCCTTTAGCTTCTCTATCGCAAGTCCTAGTTCTTCTGAAAAAACAGGCTCCCGATCATATTGCTTTTTCGAATGTGCAAGAAGTAATACAAAATAAAAGAGAAGATACTTTTAAACGTAATTATCCATTTTTTGACAACATGAATTCAACAGTATGAAAAAAGATGTTATTACCTTGTTTTCATCAGCAAAGTAAGCCTGCAAAAGAAAGAAAAAAACAGCTCACAACCTTGAGAAAAACAATATAGTTTAAATACAAGTTTGCTAGTAATTCCTTGGGGTAAAAATTGTATTTGATAAATTTTCTCCAACAAACCAGTTTATATAGTTTTTATTTTTGTTTTATAAACAAGATCAAAGTAATTTCTATGTATGTTGAAATAATTCACAAAATGGGTTCTAATAGAAGCTGTTGACTATGTTTTCATTAAATAATACTAATCTCTGAATTTTCCACCATAATAAACAAAGATTTTAAAACTGTCAAGTTTTCACATTGCATTTCTTATACTAAGAAGTACTTTATAGGGAATAAAATGACAATATGAAGGCAAGCTAACAGCATTCTAGTATTTTCTGCTTCAGGTTCAGCAGCATTTATTATTCAATTTCAAAAAACATGACTTAAAATGTGTAAGTAATATCAAAATTTAGTTAACATCATACTCAGTATGAGAAATGAACACAGAGTACCTGCACAATTAACCAAAGTTTTCTACTCTTGGACAGAGGTCTGTGAAAAAGATACAATCTTTCCCATTGTGTGTGTGGAGAAGTCAAGACTGGCACTCTTTAGGAAGTGCAATCTCTGAAAATATCTGCAGCTCTGTAAGTCTCTGGACCAGCAGGCTCTAGATCTTCGTATTTGTCAAAAAGAGCCTGAACTTTAATCCAGGTGACAAAGACATCAAGAAAGCAAACAAAATCTTTCTTTAAGGAAAAAGTCTTCAACCATGCTGAAGACAATAAACTGCGCAAAAATGAAAAGAAAAAAGGCAAAAAACAAGGAAAAAGATGGAGAGAAAGGAATAGGTAAGAGCTTATCTGAATTGATAAATGTTAGCAACAGAAAAGAAGGTGGTAGTAAGATTGGTGCTAGTATTGCTGATTCACCACATTTCTGAAATGGATTATGAAAACTTGTCAATTGGCAGTGTGTCAAGGCTAGCATGTGAAAATCTTCTACCTGTGCAAACAGTCATGATCAGCCAGGTCTTACTGGGCTGCAGGTAAATTTGGAAATTCCCAGAAAGAAGCTCGTCAAGCTCTTGGACAGTCTAATGCCTTTAAAAATAAGTTTTTCTGAAATACAGGGAGATGGATACTAATACAGTCTTCTAAACTGGTATTAGTAGGAGTGCAAAGGTCGTCAGGAGTGACTCAAAATTATTGTTGCCTTTCTAAAAATCTTTCAAGTTTGTATCTTACATGAATACTGAGCATACAGATGTGACTCCTATTAGTCTGCTCCAAAAGGAAGACTTTTTTTTAATATGATGCATTTGATTATACTGTACTGCTTAATGTGTTCAGAAGCTACATACCACTACTACTTTAAATATCTACTACTATTTATTTTGAATAATAGTTTGTGCTGAAATTAAAAAACCATACACAGAATAAATTCATGTAGTAATTGGGATTTTGAATAAAAGGCATGTAGGTATGTTTGAGTATAGAAAGTTCAGTTGTAGCTTAACTTTAATAGAAGATTAGATCTGTATGCTGCTTATATTTGAATAACCAAACAAGATTTTTTTATTTTTCTATGGAGAAGCTTACCACAAAAGCATCTGTCTGTTCATCAGATTCTATTTCCACATCATCTTGAACCTGCTCCACTGTTAGGTCTTCAAGAGGTTGAGGCTGCAAGTTAAAACACTGAAGTAAATAAATCCATATATCTAATACATGTTTAATGTATTTTTATTACTGCTTGTTAACATAATATTGCATCTAATTTAAAATAAATGAGTGGACTACCTTTTCTTCCATTTCATAATCCACTCCAAATATTGGGTTAGCTGAATAAACTCTGTGAAGTGAATTAATTTCTTTCACTGCCTCCTGTAGTTTCTCCACAGGGTCTATTTTAAAACCAAGTACATATCCTCCACTCTGTGTAACAAATAAAAGACATTTATTATTATTGCTTATCATTTAAAGAACTTTTCCCCCTTATGGGGATTTGTAGTTTAATGGTGACAAATTTCAGTTTGATGATAAAAACATTATCTGTATTTTGGTATCTTATTTTCAGTCTGCCACTTAAAACATGGGTGAAATAAAAACAATGATGTTTCTCTATGAGATAATAAAGTTTTAACTGTTAGCCCATTAGATAAATGGGGAACAAACTTCTTACACAGAAAAACAAGATCAAACAAGGGTGGGAGAAGGTATGAAGTGATACTAATGATTTATTTCTAGCTACTCAGCAAATGTTTAGTCCGCTGGATCCTGATGTCATTATTAAAGAAGCTCATATGTGAAGTTTGTTGTTGTTTTTTATATAATTAGAAATGCTTTTAATGGTCATTTAAGGTCAAATTGAAGAAAAGTCATTTTGTCTTTTAGAGCAAAACAAACTCAGGTGAGATAGATTAAAAATCGTGGTCTTGCTTAAGTACAGAAGTAATTAGGTCTCAAAGATAATCTGTCAGAAGACACTGTTTTTAACAGTTAAATTATTTTAAACTGGTCATGCTGGCCTATTGTTGCTTTGCTTAGAGAAACCATAACTCAAAACAGCTACGTTGACCTGAACATACTGACATTTTAAGCAATGTGAAGGACTTTTTTTTTTAAGTTGTGTTCTAAAGGTCACATAGAAGGAACACTGCAAGTAGCTTAAAAGCAGCACTGCAACATTTCAGAAAAAAAATGTAACCAACTAAAAAAGACTATTAAAGCTTCTTACCTGCTGAGAACTCTCTATCACAAGTGCCAAGCCAAACTTGGAGTCTCTTATTTTTATTGAACGCTAATGGTAAAGAGGTAAAAACTAGTCATTAAAAACTGTTTTGGAATTACTTGATATAAGTTTATCTATTTTTTAATTATTATAATTTTATTATTATTATTTTACACAGTACTGATTACCATTACTGTTCCTGAAAGCTTGGCTAGCAGCATCCCCTCCCATTTACCATTACAAATCTGAACCACTGAAACCTCAGGGAAAAGTGTTTTATCAGAAATGTTAACAGTTTATTTCTGAACATCAGGTTCACAGATCATTAGTCTCAGGATATGCACCTGACATGAAGCTCGATAATAAATAGCTTTGAAATTAGAAATACAAGCCATTCTTCAACATCTTGACATGCTCATGAAAGCCTCCAATTAATCTGGACAGAAACAAATCTACCCTACAGTTAATGCTGGTAAGATCAAATTCTTTCCTGACTTTGGGACATAATATAGTAATTCAGTGTGAAATGGGAGCATTAGCTGAAGACTAGAACTTAGCCCATTTCATTTTGAAAATGGTTAAGATACTTACAATTTGTAGATAAGGTATGCTGACATTAAAGCTGTCATTCATATTTGCATGCCAAACTATTCTCACATTAGTAATAAAAAATGTTCCCAAATTTCCCTATTAAAGAAAAGGTATGTTAGAACTGCTTTGAAATATATAGCCTTTTTTCCCGAAACACGATGATTACTGATACCTGTTTACCACTAGCAGGACACAGCTTCACATTTAATTCAATAAAAGTCTGATCCTTTCCCACCGAAACCAGTGGAAATGTTACTATTGATTGCTAGGAAGCAAGATCCAATCTTTAAAGGATACAGAACCCAAGTGGTAAAAATCACTTGGGAGTTCCTATTACTGCAGCAAAACAGGATCAAATCACAGCATGGCAAACCTAATGGGAGTACATGAAGTGTATGAGAGTGTCCTTAGCTGTACAGATCTGGAATTGGCATATAGAGTAAGTATAATGGCATGTGGGTTAAACTTAGCCAATTGTGGAGACGTATGCCAAGGGAACATAGAGGAAAGAGCTTTTTAGCTTGTCAGGATGGATCCCGTTTCCATTCTGGACTAAAAGTGCACAGACAAAAATAACAGCTCCCATTTTGTTTCATGGCTCTGGGAAATACTTGTAACTAATTCCCTGTGTAATAATGGAAATATTTTCTATTTTCTCCTGGAAGTCTTTATTTCTCCACAGTTTAAGACACAGATTCCCACTCCAATATTTTCAACTTCCAGTAATTAAAAGACAACATAGTTTTACTAAGCAGTCAAGGCTGCAAGTAAACATACAAACATGCAGCAGAGCACTTTGGAAACAGCATGATTGTCTTTCAGGATGATACAGAGATTTAGACTTGTAAATATCTCTTATTATCAGGAGCTGTGTGTGTATCTAGTTCCTTGCACATTAGCTGAGTCACGTAGACTTGAGGTTGCCGAGAACTCAGTTGTACTGAATAGCAAATATATGAAATCAGCTTCTCTGCATGCAACAGCTAATGAACTGTATTAAGGGTAATACCTCTGAAGGTACAAAACTATAGCAATACAATTGCTAGATGAAAGCCAGAACACTAACATTATTGAAGTCAACATAGTCTCATTTTTCACTATACCTGGTCACTTGATAAATTCCAAACTCCATTGATTTTATCATATATTTGTTCTTGTGGTAATAATCTCAGTTGCTTGTTCTGAATCAATGCACTTCTCAGCTTCAGATCACGATACATTTTAGAAGTTTCGTAAGCTCTGAAAAAGAAAAAAACACCAGGTTACAACTTCAGAGTTTTCTATTATCTTTCAGTGCTTATTTTAGCACCAATATGAAATGTTATTTATTTTCAACTTTTCTTATTATGATGTTGTACAAAAGCGAGAGTACTATTAAATCTTCATCAATGTAAACCGTTATACTTCAGTTCTCCATAAAGAAAATACTTTTAAACTTAAAAGTTTTTTTTATTGATATCTGTTTTGATCTCCTGTATTGTGCATGCGTATTCTATTTCTTTCTGTTTCTTAAGACTGTCATCTCCCAACCTCTACTGCAAAGCATAAATCTTCTGGCTCCCATGTTATACATAGTATGGACATCAAGAATCATGTATTTTTCACTGCTAGTTAAGTCACACACATGTAATTATACGCACATCAGTATTCCATAGCTCTTAAATAGAAACCAATGATAACGTATTACGCACACATTCATTCAGATGACCTATCTTTTAGGTGGGAAACGTCCACTGTTTTTAGGTCAACAGGAGTTTTGACCAGAATTTAATTCTTCATTTCCACTACATGGTCCACAATTATGGAAAACGATTATAGGCAGAAATTATAGACAGAAAATGCACACTTGAGTTAGCTTAGATAGTTTATACACACAGAGTGAATGCTTTGATCAATGACCAGTATTAATATACATTAATTATGCACAGTTATCACACTAGAATTTGTGAGTATTCTCTCCCCTCTTTCTAGAGATTGTGTTCTCTTCTTTTGGGAAGGTTTTATGAATGTGAAATATGGGCAGTCCACCAACCGTAGTAATCCCACATATTTGATCCACCAAATTTTGTAAACGAACAAACACTATTTTAAGTAGCATACCTATGCACAGCAATAACTGAAGTGAAGAGTCTAGGACTCCCAGGAACGACATTGGTAAATATGAACTCAAACCGTGTATTATTACATTTAGTCAATATATACAGAGCTTCCGTCTGTCCCCGTAATTTCTGTAAAGAAAATTTGAAATTTAACATTCTGACAGTGTAGTAGCTTGCATATCCAAAGGTGTAATCTTGATTCTACCACTGATCTACTGTTGTCTTCAACTGAACAGGGATTTTACTCTTTTTTTTTTTCAGGAACTAGCAGTTCCATCAGCAGTAGAACCAATGAAGCCTGGCTGCTATACATTTACAGTATCATGACAGTATTTTTGGATTTGCCTTTTACCATCCAGAGGCATCATCCTTCCCCTCGTGCTCCCAAAATACCCTGGCTCTACGTTATGTCCCTTACCAACCTCCATTAGTTGTGCCAGGGGAACAAGAGAGCTTGTGTTGTGCTAGTCGAGAACGTGTGCTGAGCGGCCAGGCTGCACGTAGCCCACTTGGCCAACCAGCAGCTACCATGTGGCTGGCCAGGGAACCTACACGCTACTTCTTTGTTGCTAGGCAAACAAATGGATTCACAGTTGCTTGTAACTCAGGCTATGTATTTGAGAGCTTTCCTGCACAAAATTATTGTCTCTCTCTAGGTCTTTGTTAAATGTAGACACAACAAACCAACAGGCACTTGACTTATCAACAAGAGCGAAAAAATCACCAGACAGTGTGATTACATGAGTTTTACTGCCTTAGGAAACCAACTAAAACCATGCTAATATAAAAACGTAAAACTCCCCCAACCTTTAAAACTAAACTACCATTACTATTCTATTACTGTTCTTGCAAGTAAACTTTCAGAATATCATTCATATAGTGCAGTAAGTATAAATAATTAATTACAGCTTCTTTTATCATTTTAAAAAGTATTTTTAGGAACTTACTGAGTTGGCAGTTCTTGTAGTTATATTTATAATGCAGTTGTAACCAACAGCTAAAAGGGGAGGAAAAAAAAAAAGTTTTGAGAACAAGAAAAAATAATACAATACAGTACAATACTGAATTTTGTAGCACAGCTTTGGATGCTGTTCTTCAGAACTCCACATTGTGGTTAGCAGTCTGGGCCCTCGTCATAAAATCAAAGACTAAGCTGAGAGGGACCTTCGGAGATCATCTGGTCCAATGCTCTTCTCAAAGCAGGACCAACTCCACCTGGCTGCTCAAGATGGTGTCCAGCTGAGTCTTGAGTATTTCCAAAGAAGCAGATTCCACAGCCACTCTGGAAACCTGTTCCATTGTTTGCCTGTCATCATTGCGAACAGTTTTGTCCAATATCTAATCAGAGTTTCCCTTGTTGCAACTGTTGACTGTTGCCTCTCATCCTAGCAGTAATAATCTACAAGACAGTTTGCTTCATCCCGATGTTGGCCTTAAATTTTATCCTTAGTAAGTGGAGAAGAAACGAAAAGAAGAAAGGGGCTAAAAAGTTAGAAATTTCATTTTGCCTCTTCCACAGTATTATTCTGATACAAAATAAAAACAGAACCAATCCCTGTCATTCTTCATAAAACAGAAGCAATAAAATGGTGCTGGGCTGAATCTGAATGTCAATCACAATCCTGCTATTGATACAAATGGTCACAATTCACAAATTATACACAAGTTATTACATTACAGTTACTACAAATTATCACAAATTAGCACAGTCAGATTAAAAAAATAATGAAAACAAACAAAACAAAACAAAAACAAAGGAGAACTAGCATTTGTTTTGGGAAGATTTTGCATCTCAGTTCTGGCAGCAGTTAGGTGGATAATATTCAGTCTTTATGCAATACTTACAAAAATACTGGAAAAAGATTATTTCTTACGCTCCTTATGAGAAAGTGTCTAAAACTAATAGAAACAGCAATGGTAAAAAAAAAAAAAAAAAGGCATCCAGTAAGTATTTAGTTATTTGTATATATATTTCCTTCAAGTAAGAAATAATACGTCACCTTGAAAGCTACAGATTATTTTAAACTCTAAAAGCTGTATGTTAGACTCCCTTGAGCTTCCACAGGGCTGAACTACTCCATAAATTTCTTTGTGATCTCCTCTGAAAAGGTCTATTCTAAAACTCATATACACAAGCAAACAATTTTTTTTATTTTATAAATACCTACAAAAGTAGCATGTTTGTGTGTGTGCACATGTATGAGAAAGCAAATGCAGAAGAGCAAGCAGTCAGAGAGCATAAGTTTACGTAGCTTATGAGCGGAATAGATTTTCATCACCGAGTGGCTATTGGGAACTAAGCACTGGAAATAATTTGGGTACCAAGTAAGTGCATCCTGGCCCTACTTCAGGGAATTAAATATGAGTAAACTGGCTGGCTACTCGCACAAAGTAGAAGCTTATTCAGAACTCATGATAGGAAATTTGGAAAGACAGGTACTTCTGGGGAGTAAAATCTGTATGTGAATGAACAGGTGGCAACAAGAAGTACAAGTGTAGCAAAGTATGAAGTAACTCAAATATATGCTTCTTTCTAGAAAAAAAGAATAAATTCCACACAGGCTGAACAAAAAATATGTCTGAAATACTCTTCAACTTCTGTTCTAAGAAATTAACATTGAATATTTTGCTATGAATTATTATTAACAGTTGCTACATTACAGATAGATTAATTCATAACAGTTTATGTCAGACTTTCTAGAAACAACAGAACAACACTTTACTATTCTGTACAGTAATCTATAGTATTGTGAAAGTATAGCATGCCACCACAAAGGAAACACAAAATTTGCAATCGTGTAACAGGAGATGATACTTACAGAGATTGACTCTGGGCAATGACAACGAGCGCCAAATAATCCGCAAATTTGTCACAAGCAGTCTACCTGGAAATAAAGAGTGCAAGTAGTTTTAATCTGAATAACTGCCATTAATGTAATCATTCCATTCTGTGGTACATATTTACCTCTAGTTTTGCAACACCTGAATATCCCTTCCTCTTGATAGGAAGAAGAAAAACATAGGACACACCAGCAGACCAATTGCTAACCTCCATTTTTTTTTTTCTTTCTTTCTTTTTTTTTTTTTTTTGGAACACCAGGAGAGAATATCCAGCAAGAAGGAACAAATGAAAGAATCTCTAACACATATTAACATTCCTCAAAAAGAAACCAAGAACAGTTGCTGATTTCATACCCACCTGCCTATGGTAAAAATGCAGAGACAAAATCAGTGCAAAACTGCTCAGAGAGAGGAGATGGGGAAGACAGCGAGTTAACTGTCTCAGCTGACTTCACGAATAACCTCACCTCTTTATGTCACACGCAAATTTCTTTGATTCTGTACCCTGCACAGCAGCACATCCACCCCCTGGCAGGGTCACAGCTCGCTGGCAGCAGCATGTGCTTGCTGAATCAGCAAGGTGTGTGTGTGTACATATATACATATGTATATATGTATACACACATACATACACACACACACAAACACAAATACACACACTCCTTGCTGATTCAGTTTAAACCAGGTTAGGAAAAGCTATCAAAATAACTGGAGAATGACCTACACCTGAAAAGAGAAATCCTTTAACATTATGAAATGGAAACAAGACCTTGCAAGCCAAAGTGCAAAATTCTATGCAGTGATAGGCCTATATAAGCATTAAACAGGACTACAGGAAAAAATCATCATGATGTTTATAAATGCATTACTCTTACAAGGCTTTCAATTCCAAACAAATTCTGAGGCAAGATTATCACCTTCCTGTAACTAGGAACAAGATACACTATTTGAAAATAGTCCCAGAAGACACAAATCTGTGAAACAGGCGAGATACATTTTCTGCAACAGACACAAGTTAAATATTAGGAAGGTTACAATTTCCCTGAGTACATGGTTACCTCTGTCTCCATTGTTTCCTTTG
This sequence comes from Chauna torquata, assembly GCA_013399475.1. NCBI lineage: Eukaryota > Metazoa > Chordata > Aves > Anseriformes > Anhimidae > Chauna > Chauna torquata. The sequence continues at coordinate 140,237 of VXAL01013484.1, read as the reverse complement.
GTATCTTCAATAGACTCTAAACAGTCTATAAGGACCTCTCCAGGTCTCATTTTCATTTGCCTAAAAAAAAAAACATATATATATATATATCTAGTGAAAGNACACAAATCAACGTTATATACCTGAAATTGTTATCACCACATACAGCATATGAAAAATACTAATATTTATATTTTTAAATTATAACAATAAATAAATAATTATGTAGCAAGTGTGACGAGCAAACTGTACCCCAAAATAGGGAGAGAGCGTGTGAAAGTGGGAGAGAGGTGCAAAGAACTGCATTCACTCATGTTATTTTCAACGGATAGAATTTGTTGCCTCTTTCTGTACTTTTGAACAGATACCAGCAAAGGAAACGTCAGACCTATGCTGATAAGGGAAATACCCTGCTAAATTTTCCA
>VXAL01013484.1:116930-138808 GCA_013399475.1 Chauna torquata | reverse complement strand
CTGTAAAGCTGGTAGACCCAAAATCTGTGAAACCCCGTGAATTACAGTCCGAAGTCACTTTTTTTTTTTCCATTTTAAACTAGATTGGGTGCATGAAAGCACTTTTGATTTCGAGTAACTTGAAAAGCATATCCAGCCGCATACACTTTAGCNGCAGCCGGTCGCGAGCAGCCTGGAAGCGGCGGCGGCCCCGCCCGTGCCGGCCCCTCGCGCCCGCCGCCCCTCCTGGCCGGGCGGGGCCGTGAGGGGGGCGGGGGGTGGCGGAGGCGCCGTGCCTGAAGCGCCAGTCGTGGCTTGAGCGTGCCCGCGGGTGGCTGTGGAAGCTGTCGTCGTCGAGCGACTAGTTGAAGTGAACTGCTTGAGGCCCAATTCCGTTTTCTGTTGGTATGCTGAACTTACCATTTGCTCAGGGGAAAAAAACAAAAAAACAAACAAAACCCACAAATCTGGTTTCATACGCAGGAGTGCCTGATCTGTGATGTTCGGTCTTGTTAACGATTGTGGCAGACATCCAGTTACCTCATCAGGAGCACATTTAACTGTAAGTGTAACTTAGATGTGAGGTAAGTTTTTAGTTCTGTAAGGGTACTATTATCCACTCTCTGTCCTGGCAGTAAAACCAGAAATTTTTTATTAGAAATGAGCTTTTAAGTATATAATTCAAGTAATAAAAACATCATATAGAGGCAGACATAAATGTAAAAAGCAATATGGCAGTGACAAGCAATAAAGAATAAACTATGCTGCGTTTGATGTTTTGAACATAAGTTAAAAGAGTTTTTAAGAATCATTAAAATACTTAAATGCATTTAAAAATTAGGGCTTTTAGAAGAGAAACCCATGTCAAGAACCACTTCAGACATGAACTAACCTAACTTACTGATGTCAGCTACTGGTGTAGTCACTCATACAAATTTGTGGAAGTGTTTTATCTTCATTTGTCATGTATCTCAGTAGTTAACGGACACTGAGGAGAGGTTACAGATAAAAGGGCTAAATCTAACAAGGATGTGGTTGGGAGAGGTGGGTAGCACAGCCGCTTCCCTATCTTGCGATCTGGAGAGTGCGTAGGGAACAAGCTGATGCGTTTGCTGTGTTTATCTGGTAACCCCTGAGCAGTAGTGTGCATGTAATTTGGAAACTGAAATTTTGTGCTTGAAATATTAAGATAAGATTTGTGGGAACACTTTTCCTTAAAGAATGTGAAAACTTCATTGCAGAATCCATGCCAACTATCAGGTTTCTGTAACAGAAAAGAAATTAAATGATTGTTAATGATCAAAGATTGCTTTCTAAAGCCATGTTTATAATTTAAAATGGGGTATAGTTAGTGATTGTATAATGGTAGTATTTGGAAGGAAGGGCAATTATTATGGAAAGTGCTATACTGGTCTTACTGAATATTGGTGAAAAGGAGATTATGTACTCTCCATATTGCTTAAAAATTGTTCTTTTGTTACATAAGGACAACATCATACAGTATATGCAAAAGAAATTAAAGTGAGCTTGCATAGGTAGATGTTTTTCTAATTAGTGAGCATATGACTTCACAGTGTTAACATTCTTTAAATCAGTGGGTTTGGTTTTACAGACCATACTTGATATTTCATAACTAAACCCAAACAATCAATAGCTTCAACTTGCTAGTTATTAATGTAGCGACCGATACAAATTCTTACCTCCAGAAGAAAATACACAAGCCTCTCTACATTCCTCTTCACTCTCAAAACGATTTGCATTTCCATCACAGCCACCATACCAAAACTGAGCACAAGCATTGGCTTGTTTATCATAGTACCATTTTATGATATAAACACGGCATGGCCCTTGATCCAGCCTTAACTTGCATCTGAGGTCCAGAACACTTTCTAAAAAACAAAGAAAAAAAGGAATAGACAAAACTCAGTGTGTAAAAATCAATTGCGTTGCATAATTTTTAACTTTTGAACTCTGATTTTTTTTTCTGCTGAAGTGATATGGGAGTTTAAGATTCACTTCTAAAGATATCAGTGCATCTTAGTAGGTCATCAACTAAACTGTCACTTTACTGGCATGGTTCTAATAACTTCAGAAATAAGTTATTATGGCTCCATATACAAGAAGAGCAAACTATGAATCTGATAATTTTGACATCTAATTTTTGAAATCTAATAATCAGCAAGAAGTCTTGTGAGCAAAACAAAATTGTCATCTGAAGAGTTGCATCTGCTATTTTCAGATCACAAGAGGGACCATCATCCTTCTGCAGTACATTGCTTCACTTTTGACACTACTTCTCTTTGTAGTGTGGGAGCAGAGGCATTAAAATAGCGATATCCTACAGATGTGCATTAGAGAATTGTTACTTTCTAGTCTCACTCACTGTAAAAAAAAAAAAAATTAGAATATTAGGCCTCAGGGTTAGTCATGCCCATGTTCCCAGGAAACATGCTCTCTATTATGATGTTGTTCCATCATAGTACATTGTTACTGGTACTTAAAAGTCTGAATCCCCAAAATGATGAACAGAATACATTCAGATATTTCATATAAAAACAACGAATCTTTTGAGCAGTCAGCCAATTACTATACTTTCCTTCAAATGACTAAACATGTTTTTTCCCTATTTCTCTTCTGAAAGAGAAATCTGTGCAATTCTGAAATCATTGCGTATCTTCTCTCTCTTTAATGAAATCTCCCATCTCCATAGGTGGACCTTTTCTGGCTGAAGAATTCCCTGCTCACTGGCTGACTTCTGCTAGCACAATGTTCTCTCTTTGTCTCTCAGCTCTGTCTGCTTCTCCTATAGCATAAGCAGTGGGATTTGGAACTTGGGGAGACAAGAACTGGTCAACAGGCTGGTCAAGAACTACAGCTAGATCTGCTAAAATCCTGAAATAGCTTCTTTTCCACAGCACGGGCTCATGAAATCTTCAGAGAGTGGATAGGCCCAACAGAGTGACTCTGATTTAAAGCCTTATCAAGTTAATATCAGGATAAGAGAGAACAAAATGAAAAAACAGGATCTGTCACCTGGCCTTGGTGTGAGCCCTGCAGTTGAAAGAGAGGATGTCAACACTTTGTCTGATGGTGGCAATGATGATACCATGGCTGCAGGTAAAAAGAAACAGAATGAGGCACTGATTTTTTTTATCAGCCAAAAGTAACTAGAAGTTGAAGAAATTAGTGATGATGATAATACCTTTAGTGTCCACTGTTAGCAAAGATGACTGTTCCTCTTCCTCTAGTTCCTCTTCGTAAGCTTCATAAACTTCCACAGGAGATACTTTGGTCTGAAATAAGCATTTGATTTTCTTTCCATTTCAGATATTGTGAAGTATTTCAAAATGAACAAGCCCTTCATCACTTAGAGGCTTTCTAGTGTTTTTCCTTCCCATTTACCCTGATTGCAGTGTTAAGAATCACGGTTTTAACCTTACCAGATTGGTTTACCAGGAGAGCTGTCAATCCTAAACCTGTTTTTTTTTTTCCCCAGTTGATTTTTACAGGATGTTATTTAGAAACTTTAACATGCAGGCTACAATTGAGTTTAACTACTGTTTTTAAAGTTAATTATTACAGTGTAATTGCGCTTTAATAATGTTATTTTTCCCACTGTGGCACAAATAGTGCTGTATTAAACACAGGAATAGTAATCTTTTTAACAGTATCAGGAATAAATTGTGGCCATTAGATAATTGCCTGCACGCAGTATCTGAACTTTTATTCAGAACAGCCAACTCCAAGCACAGCAAGTTAAAGGACCTATTACAGTACCTGCTGTGTAGAAAAATAGGGGAAAAGTTACATCTTGCATCAGGCAACAGAGACAGAAATGTATAGGTAACTTTTGCTCATTAAAACTTGCTGAATTTTCATACCGGAACTAATGGTTGAGGAAGATCACCAAGCCCCAGAGGACTTTCTACTGTAGATACTCCAGGTGTCTGTGCTGGAAGTGATTGTCCATCAACATTGTTGTTCTGGAGCATGTAATATGAAGAACTTGAAGATACTGAATGGAAAGATGGTCCGCTTATGCTTTCACCATTTCCATTATGATTGTATATTAAGGTACCATGTTCATCTTCACAAAATTGGTTGACTAATTTGGACTCCAGAGCTGTTTAAAAAAAGTAGAAACTCCATCACACTGAGAAATTAAATGATTTTTTTGAATTTGGATTATTTATACATGTAAATAATACACATGTAATGTAGTACTCCTTTGGTTATTTATTTACGTCTAAGATTATTCCAGGGTCTCTGAACTATGTATTTTATTGTCACAAATTTGCCAGCCTTTAAGTCCTCTCATAATCCAAAATACAGTGAACTCTGTAGGGGTGTTCATTTGAGCTTAGTACCAACTACTAGATGGTAGTGGGAAAATAACTGCTTACTTTACTTACGTGAATAACCAATGAGAATGGGGTATTTACCAATGAAGGTGAATAAGTAGAATTCACCCCAGTGGGTTAGGTTCTGGTTTCCATTCCAGCAGATCTACAGTCCATGAGCATTTATTCAGCTTAGAAAGCTAGTTTAAATGACTTTTTTCCTAGCCTGTAGGTGACATCCCCTGTTGGCATGTCATTGGCTTACACCATGACTCCTTCTTTTGAGTTATTTTGCACCTCGTAACTAATACACGATTTCCACAAAAATAATGCATTTTTTCATCTGTTCTGAGAAGCATCAGATATAATGCAGAATAAAACTGCTGTGAACGCACCTGGAAGGGTATTAAAGTCATCGATGAGATACATATGTTCTCTGTCCGGATCTGAAGCAATCAGATTTAGTTCATGCACAAACTCAGCCTGTGTTGGATCTGAAGTGTTTACAATTCCTATCGCATACATTTCGATGTTTGCTGCATGAGCCTCTCGAACGACAATATCTAGTTTCACTGCTTCTCTCTTGTCTGCTTGGCCATCTGTTAGCACAACAGCTACTTTTCGCACTCCTGTTCGAGCACCTAAAAATCCTTCCTGGGTTGCTTTACGGATAGCAGTTCCTGTGTAAGTGCCTTCTCCCATGTATTGCATTTTTCTAATTGCTCGTTTAACATCCTGTTGAGTTGTATACTTGTTGAGACCAAATTCTAGCCGAACTTCTAAACTGTATAGTACAAGGCCAATTCTGGTAGCATTTCTGCCTACAGTTACTCTGTCTACTAAAGCAGTTACAAAGTCTTTGATAATCTCAAAATTTTCTGGTCCCACACTCTCAGAGCTGTCAATCACAAATACAAGCTCCATAGGAATTTCCTTACATTTAATACCGCAACCTGCAAAGGAAGAATAAAAAAACCAGATCACAATGACTTTACTTGGTATCCTTTCAGAAAGGAAAAGAATGCAAATTTTATGAAGAAAAATAGAATCTGATATTAAAAAGTTTCTTGAGTACTTACCACATATCTCTTTAATTAATTTAATTATATCTTCTCTCTGGATATGAAAAAATTAAATATAAAAATACTGCACCATTTGCCTCTTTCAAATTATGTATAACATTGATGCTACCAAAGATTTTGTTTGTATTGAGTGTCTGTGTTTCACAGGAACTTACAAAGAACCTTAGTGTTTAACTTTCAAATCTGACCCTCCAAGCCTGGAACGAGTCCCATGTTTTACAATGAACTATTTTATATAGCATCTAAGAATCATTAACTTGACAAAACAGTAACACCTTTATGTAAAACAATTAACTGCTGTTACTGTAAAGAATGTTTTGTGATGATTCGGTTCTCATTAAAACTTAAAACCCATTCAAATTTCAGCATCTAAATAATATGGATATTCCTTTGCTCTTAAGATGTACAGGGACTGGAGAAATAGACCCAGCTTCAGGAAACATGCTCCTTTTATGGAGCTGGCATATGAGAGTGCCAAGACAGAATGGAATTGGGATTTGTGAATGCTAGCGTACCTGGCCCACTGTATTACCCAGCTTTCAGCAGTAAAAAACAGCTGCTGCCTTCAGAGCTGTCTGTGCAGAGAAGTGATAGCTTCAGTGACATGCAAACAAAATGCTCCTCATTACTGGAGCAGTCACTTGTTCTATTTTTTGAAGTGCATGGTAGGACTCGTTTGGCACTGGGTCTTTCAAATACAGCCTTTTGCCAGTGCTGCTTAGCTTCCACCATAAACCACACTGATGTGCTGAATTTGGGTCCGGTGCAGTTGAGGCTTAGCAGGAGTTTAATTAAGGTCCATGGCATGATGGACCATGACAGGTTTGAAGATCTTGGCTCTTTACATTCTTAATTAAATTTTTAAAACCTTTCCTGCAGCAGGTACACATCTGGGTCATCTAACACTAGCTCTAAGAGACCATGTAGAAGAAAAGTGTGTATATGTACGGAATTTTAAATTCCATATCAGCATGACATAGATGAGAAAAAAGTCAGAAGCCTTTGAGTGGTTTCTTTCTATATTATTACTGAGCCTCATCTAGTCAGAAAACCCTTTCTATAATGTACACAGGATACATTTCAACTGATGGTACCTTGCATTTTGTTTATAATCTTGCCCTAACGGGATTTAAATAATGGAATTTGCTTACTGTTAGGCCTTGGTCTCCCTTTGGTCCAGTTTTGCCCTGTAACAGTGATCATTAATTAAGCTGCTGCAATTAATTAGTAACATTGTAATTCAGAATATGACTTCATCAGTACCATTATTTTAATAATATTTAGCTAACAAAAACTTTTGCTAGAAAAAACAGTGTTCTTGTGATACAAGCTTGTACCTACCATATCTACAACCTTCTAAGGTGGTGAGGTTTTTATGGGTAGTGGATGATCTCAAGTCTCCCATTGAATCACTGATTTTCAGTTTATGTATACTTGATAGTATGCAAATACCAGAACAGAAGGGCACCACATTTTGTTTTCCAGCTTTTGGGGACCTGCCCATCACCAGAAGCTGCCATGTTCTCTCCCTTCATCAGTTCATCAGCTTTGATGGTAAGTCTGATCTTGCAGTTACTTCGTTGCCATAGAATAGAATTGCATGGTTCTGTCTTTTTAAAACATGGCTGTTGGCTTTGGCTGCCTTAAGAAGGGACCCATATCTATCTTTTGAAATTAGGGTACTCAGCACAGAAAAGTCTTCTTTGTGCTTTTAAAGGTTTTCATATTTTCAGTTCCTTAAACATTTCAGATTATGAGTAGTTTAACAGCAAGAAAAACACGCAACCCAGCTTTACTATTAAGCAGTTTAAGAAAACAGACATGATAAAACTGAATTACTCACAGGTTCTCCAGATAAACCAGGGTCACCCACATTGCCCTTTTCTCCTTTTTTGCCCTTTTCACCTGTAGCTCCTCGATCTCCCTTTGAAATCATGTAGATAAACAGATAGAAAGTGTAAGTCAATTTTTACTACATTTTTCACATTTTTTGAATTTTGTGAATAACTTGTACTATTGGTTAAGCATTTTTATGGGGCAAAATAGCTGAAGCAGTTTGAAAAAATGAACCATCCCAAACAGGTATATGCAGACAGAGGGGCTTCATGGGATATTGGATGATGGAAATGAATATGTGTCCGAGAAAAATAAGATAACCGTAGGGAAATTGAGAAGAAAGGTAAGGGTGTATTTGGAATGAGTAATGGAAATATTCTGAGAAACCTTTTGGCCTAGAAAAGATGTTTGGAATAGCAAACAAAGGAATTAGTGCCTTTTGGTTTGATTTTCGCTAGGCTATGGGAGTTTGTATGTTCTTTATGACCTGATGTGATCACATCCAAAAACTGATTTCAACACACATTTCTTTTTCTTTACACTGATGTAGTTCCCAAATTTTGCATAACTCTGTGGGTAAATGAAAGGCAACAATATTAAGTCTAATATCTGTATTTCTTCCAGCTGCAGTAGAAGTTAAGTCTCATATAATATTAAAATATGCAGCATGAAAAGAGATGCTGCTATGAAATATTAAAAGGATCATGTGAATGGGTGGGATTTTACTAACTCCTAATTCCCTTTTCACAGAATTCACATGCCTTCAGCGAGAACTGACTGTACTGAGCATTTTCAGTATGTTCGCTTGGGTCTCAGACATTATCTCTGATTTAGATATCATACCTTCTGTCCCAAAAGCCCTTCTCCAGGGGGGCCTCGTGGTCCTGGCATTCCTTGAATTCCTTGTTCCCCCTGATGATAATCCAGGTTAGTGATATTAACCCTTCATAGTCATTCATCATGCATTAATTTTAAATGTTCAAAGAGAAAGTGTTTCAACTGCATTTTAACAACTGTCTTCAGTATCTAAACAACTGTCTTTGGTGTCTACAGATATATAGTATTTGAAAACTGCATGATCATTATCTGTTCTAATTCTCCAGTTCTCTCTTTCCATCCCATTTTATTCCTTCTAATTCCCCTTTTCTTTCTTCTGCCTTTTGGGTCCATCTTATCTGATACATGTTTCATGTAAAAGTGCAAAGTATGAGGCAAATGGAATGTTACACAGATTCAGGATGGAGAATGTTTCTCTACCATAGGCGGTAATTCATATAACTACTTCAAGTTGTCTCCATGAGCATGAAAGATTGGGGAAGAGGGAATGGTATTTTTCATTCTGGTTCATTTTGTGAGGCTATCTTTCCCTGATGAAAGATGCCCCTGCTTTCTCCTGCCTCAGTCCACACACCCTTGGGTTTGTTGTTTCCAGCAGTACAGACTGAACATACTTTGTAGGTGTTTGTATTATCTTTCTCATCGTCTAACCTCAGGCTCTCTTGTCGTACAAGAAATAACAATGTTCAGTTTGTTTCCTGATTCTGTAATACTGTGATGGTCAGACTGATCATTCAGCACAGGTTAAATATTGAAGACACAGAGTCATCTTACCTTAATTCCTTGAATGCCTTCACCAGGAGGTCCCAAAGAGCCCGGCAGCCCTGGGCGTCCTATGGCTCCCTAGAGAGAGCCGTATTTGATTGATTATTGATTTACTTTATACAGTTTAAAAAAAAAAACATTCTAGAAGAGCTCAGCAGTTTGCTGGTAGCTTTAAGACTAGGAAAGGCAAGACACTGGTAAGTGCTTGCCAGTCCATTAATCTGGAAAAATGCTAGATCTGAAGAAATTTTTGCTACTAAATTGGAGCAACTGTCTGCAGGAGCTACATGTTTTGTCACTGATCTTCATGCAAGATTATCACATCATAATATATCCTCTGCAATAGGGAAAAGACTGTTGTTTATGGCTGGTTAGCAGAAACATTTTTGATTTTCTACAAAATAGAGACACTGTATTCCTTAGTTATTTTGTCTGTTGGATTGTTTGTTTCTAGTGAAGCACGAAGACAGAAAACATACAGATGTGTGTGCATGATCACACATTTCTGTACTGTATTTTTTTTTTTTTAGGAAATAGATGATGGTAGATGTTATTGTTCAAATGGCTTACTTTTGGTCCTGGCAGGCCTTCTCCTGGGGGACCTGGGAGACCAACTGGTCCTCTACTACCGGGATCACCCTGAAAATTGATACTTTAAAAAATAAGTAGTGAATACCAAAGTTTGATTTATCTCTAGAATTCCCAGCATGCGTTGTACTCAAATGTGACAAAGAGAGGAGAGTTGCTGAAAGGCCCGGTGTAATTCTAAAGAGTGCTAAACCATGAATACTGCAGGCAGGACAAGAAAGATACTGGGATTTAACAGTGGTCTAAACATAACCAAGACATGTACGGTCAGTTAGGCAATAGTTACAGAGGAATTACAATTCCTATATCATAAAATGAACTCCAGTTCCTCCAGGCCACCAAAAATCTTTTTGCTTTCCTACCTGTCAGAGTTGAATCAGACTCGATGTTCACATTGGCACTGCTCTAGCACATTTTTCCAATCAGTGCCTTCAGACAGCTAGGAGTTTGAGGAGAGTGGAAAAAAGATATATATCCTTTTAAGAGATGTGTAAATAGCTGCAGTCAATCTATCAATTGCCTGTATAATTCAAGTAAGCCTGCGGTCAGCATCAAGATGAGTTCTGAACTGAAGGTTGAAGATCTGCTATGGGATCTACCTTTCATATACTAAGAAGTAAATTAAAGCTGGATGAAAAAGATACTCTGACTGTGACCTATGGGTAGGAACTATATCTGCATGGAGCATAGGCATGCATTTACTTTTCTGGAAGTTAAGGTCTTTACCTTAGGTCCTGGTAGTCCAACTCCATCAGGGCCTTGTTCACCAGGAATCCCAGGAAGGCCTGGCAAGCCCTGAAATCGTATGCACAGACAGAATATTAATTTAACTTAAAGCTATGTTGACGACATGCATTTGTTAACATTAATATGGCTAGTATCTTGAATACATTGTCCCTTCATGGGATCACTACAGTCTGTAGCTGGTTAAATTGTGCTCTGATAAGCCAGAGGTTGTATCAGTGGCACTTGTATGTGTGTTCTGTCTGATGCAGGAGACTTGCATGTGTTTGAAGACAGAGAAGTCTGATCCAGAGAGGCAGGTGCAAAAGGAGTTCTAGCATTGGATTGCACAAAAATGTCAAGAAGTATTATAAATGCTTCAGATTCCAATTGCCACTTTGACATTCATTAATTTTTATTTCTCAATGTGTGTGTGCACTTTTACAGTTGTCTTTAGCACAAATAAATCTTAGTATATCACCCAACTCCCCTGACTAGCCACTAATTCTCGTGGGACTTGGTCACTTCACAAGCATGAAACTGCCAGGGCTGGTAGAACAGACTATATGAGGCCAGTGCTGCATACATGTGTAAGCAGGAGAGAGGAACAGAGAGCCTTTTCTCTTTGTATCCTTTTTGCAGGGATTGGTCATATCAACCAGTACAGACTTCTTTAAAGGGCTTTAAAGCAGATCAGCCAGTTGTTTGCCTCACCCTCAGCAGCCCAATGAATAGAACTGAGGACTGTTTGGTCTTCTGACTCTGTTGCTTTTTCAGTGGTTCTGGAAGATAGTGTTGCCCAGAGTACACCCATGCATATGGACACAGCTGTTCAGCTGGGCTATATTCTCCTGTTTGCGGTTAAAATTCTGGGTGGCTGGGCAAAAGACAGTATCCTACATTAAGATAGTGAGGGAACTGATTGAAACATCAGTGATGCTATGAAAAATTCCCCACTTGGAATGTGTTGCGTTGTGTAATCAAGAGAAGTAGGGGACTTGTAAGGTCTTGGACTTCTTCAGAAGAAGATTTCTCTTTCCTTCCATGATGAAATGCATTTGCATAGTTGAGGAGCCTAAAAGACAAGCATATCTTTCTTTCCTGGCTTGTCAGCCGTGGAGGCTAATCATTTTGGTGTACCTGTTTGTTCCCAATTCACATAAAAAAAAATTGTCTATAAACTTACAGGTGGACCAGGATAACCGTCTCCTTTTGGCCCAAAGGGCCCGGGGGGTCCTGGAAGGCCTCGGTCACCCTGATGAAGGCAGGAAAAAAAGATGAGATGACTGCCGATACAGTTGCTAGCAGGAAATGTTCCATGAAAGTGAAACTTCTTTGGCAGGCATACTGTAAGTTGAACTTGTCTGACTGCGCATGTATTTTACTGTGTGAATAATTATTGTAGGTTATTAATCCTGGACTAAAACTGGGATATTTAATACCTCTGAGGATATACAGGACCTTTCCCGTCTAAGTCACTAACTTGAATCTTTACTGAGAGCTCAGTCTGCTGTTACTATGACATACATGTAAGAGGGAATGCTACAGTTGCATTCCCCATTTTTTTTTTTTTTTGTCATGATTACTGTTACTCCAGCTTTGGGGGCTCAAGCCCATCTTGACAGACAGCGAAAAGTCCAGCATGGGAACTGAATTACTGAGCAGCTGTTTTAGGTAATGCTAACTGGAGATAGATAAACTGCTGCAGAGCACTGGGAATGTTCTGTATTGCTTCTGCATGTATTTTATGTTCTGTGTGGTGAGAAAAAGGACCCAGGGCTAGGGACACCAGCACTTTGTGTGGTCAATTTAAAAATATTGTTTTCTGTCACAAGGTTCCTACCTATTTTTGTTTTTCCAGAATTGTGTTTTCCTATACTGCTGTGAAACCTCATTAAAGCTATGGAGTATAACAGGAGCTTGTTATCAGAGATGCACTGTTAAGCTCCCTTTGTGGATCCAGATAGCTAGGGTATCTCAGATACACAGATTTACCAGGAAAAGTAAGAGGACTTAAACCCTGCTGCCAGCAGTACTGGATGGTGCAGTGAGTTGCTCTGAGTTACAACTGAATGGATGATCTGGATGGAGGACTGTGTTTGTCCCTGCAGCTACCCAAAACATGGGCATGCATAATAGTGCCAAGAAAAAGCCCATGCAGAAATTATTAAAAAAAAAAAAAAAAAAGAAACTGTAAAAGGTTTTACCCTGTGCAGCTTACTGCAGATGCGTGTCTGAGAGTGAAGCAACAGCAAAAGCTCTAATACTGATAGCAAAAAGTGAAGAACGTGGTCACAGAAATGTGCTGAGTGTAGCCTAAATGAAAGAGCTCTGAGGGCTTAAGATCAGTCAGAGAACAAGGGACAGGGACTATATTCAAGAGTATTGTCAAATTCACAAAGTCAAAGCCTGAGGAAAAGTTGAATCTAGGTAACACTGGAGCAATATTAGAGAAGCGCTAGAGAGAAGTCCTTAGAGATTAGCTACTCTTTCATGTTCTTCTTTCACTGTGTAAGGAATCTCTTCTCACATGGCCAGTTTGGCCCATGTCCTAAGATCTTTTTGAAGTCTTTGGATTTGTCTGTGCCGTACTTAGGAATGAAGCAATGCACCTAAAAGGGACCCTGGCTGAGAAAAATTAACTGTTTGACATGTATGCAGTTGTAAGCACATAAATCAGGTGTTCTCTCTGTATTCACTCACTATAAATTAAAAACAGTCAATTTTTTCCTGGTCCTCTGCCATGTGAAAGCTTATGGTTCATGGAGTCTGGAAGGTTGACTGTCCATGGTGGTCTGGCCCTGCAAATCCTTGTACTGTGCCAGTGTAGTACAACATACACAGTCAGAACTGTGGAACACTTTGCCATCCTAAGCGATTTGCTGTTACTTCAGTGAAATCCTGCCTTATTTTACAGTTCTATCAGAAATTAGTTTATCAATTTAGGAGCTACCTTTGCCCCAGGAAGCCCAAAACCTGGTTCTCCAATTGGTCCAGCAAGACCAGGTAACCCAATGTCACCCTGTAATAAAGAAAACATGTACCCTAGTTACATATTTTACTAAACACCAATCACGGACTGTTTTTCTGGATTTTTCTTGAACATATATTTCAAGTGTAATAGTTAATATATATATATATAGGCAGGCATTTAACATAAACACAAGAGCAGAAGACAGGAAAGTATTTTGATACCAAAGCTATCAAAGACAGGGAAATGAACGTAGGTAGGCTATACCTCAAGCTGGCAAATAGTTAATACCAGGTCATGGTAGTAACTAGAATGGATACAACCCATATCTCTGTTGACAGGAAATAAGTTTTAGGTAGCCTTCTAAGGCAGAAATTATTTACACAAATAGTAGCATGGCCTACTTCATTGTTTTCACACTGTGTTTGAAAGCACTGGGAGTTGGAGTGTGGATGTTACCTTTGGTCCAGGCACAGCTCTTCCGGGAGGGCCTGGCATTCCAAGTCGTCCTGGCACACCAGGCTCTCCCTGCAGTGAAGGGAGGAGAGCGAAAACAATGCATTTTTCTGAAAGTAGCATGAGCATCTCTTAGAGAAAACACCTGTGTGGCAATTTATTGTATTCCATTAAAATTTCATTAGAAATTTTAATATTTTATTGATATTCTATGTTAAGTGAAATCTAACCGTTGAAGAACTAATAGTATAGTTCTTATTTCTCAATTGAAATGAAGTTCCTCTCAGTCACTGAATAAATACATATTAGTAGAAATCCTTTTCTTAGTGTGTTCTAGATTTGGTCGAGAACATCCAACACTCAAGGCTTCCTGCCCAGCTGAGTAGGTGTAAAAGAAAACATGATTTTCTTTTTGTCAGAATAGATTTTTTTAAATATTCCTTTCAGTTTACTTTATTGCACCTTTTTATTTTCCTTGTTATGTGGAAATACACACTATTGTGTGAATTAATAATAAAGGACTTAATAAGAAACTGGAGGGGAAACCTGTAGTAGCTGTTCTCTCACTTTCAGTGAGTAGTGAGAATTCAAACTCCAAATCCCTAAAGGAATATCAGCCATGAGACTGATCAGTGTTAAGGGAAAATAAAGTCCTGGTACATGTGTTTACACCAGATGCCATACTGTCTTCCCAAATATTTCAGCATAAAAATGCCAGTATTAGCGTCCCATAACTTTTTCCAAGCTATTGAGGAAAGAATATGGTGAATGTAAAGTTTTAAAAAAAATGCTGGTAGATGTTTATAGTGATTGTGGTGTGTCTTGCTAAGGGAAACCTTAGCTGAACATTTTATTTTTTTGGTAGTTTTTAAGAAGCAAGTTAATTCCAGGCAATTTGTTTCTGAGATCTAGAACATAGCACAGTTTTGGGGTGGCTATTTTACACACATAACATGATAATGAACGTACTTTAGCTCCTGCTGGCCCAGGCACTCCTGGTGGTCCTGTTAATCCACGTATTCCTCTCTGACCTTGATCTCCCTACAGAAAAGGAGAAGGCATGTCACACGTACCAAAATATTAAGAATGTGTTATCTGAAATTAATTCTAAGCATCAGTGAAAGATAGTGAAATTCTCTGTTGTAGCTGGTGCACATGAGCTGTTCCTATTGCCTTCACTGGCAAGTCAGTTAATTCTGCTCAATAATTGTCCAGTTTTGGCTTTGTAAAGTTAAAACTAAATAGATTGCAGATTAAATTAAATCAACTGAGTTGCCAGTGAATATTATAAAAAAAATAAGACCTAAAAGGAATCTTAAAGATTGCATCCTTGCAGCTGAAAAAATCGAGTAATTACGTGAAAAAAATACTATTTAAGAGAAATAATCAAAGCAGAAAAAGGTAACTCACTCAAAGGTACTTTTTTGTCTTCAAAGGCAAAAAAAAAAAAAAAAAGAATTGACCACAATGTCTTCTCTGATTTATCAGCTTGTACTTCCAAGCAGAAAAAGCTAAGAATAGATAATGCAAAGTTTGTAAAGTGGTAACTGCTTTTAATCATTATTAAGCTGTAATAATTACAACAAAAATGAAACAACTATGAGTTCAGAGTCACTTTGAAAAAGTTCCAATATGGGAATTAATTTTATTGCTGTGTATTTATTGCTGCTTGTCATCTGCATGTATTCCCTACCAAAGTATTCTGAAAACAGATTGATTTTCTTTCCTGCACTGTTTTTAGCCATTCCAGCTTCTTGCAATTATAATACTTAATATGTTTATTTATCTTCTGTTGTGACATTTGATCTCTGTATATCTCATCTAATGTCTCGGCCAATGACTCCAGCAACGTCCAGTGTCTTTATTTCACAGGATAAAGATGCTGACGCGAAAATAATTACTTCTCTATCAGTGAATCAGAACAGAAGACCAGTGCAAGAGATGGAACATGGAAGATTGACCCAGTTATTCCTACTAAGAGAAGCAGTAGTTCCAGCAAAAGATTTACCTCTTTGTGAACTTCTTGGACTAGACACTATCATAGGTACAGGAAATTGTGAGCCACTGAACTGTTTGTTGTACTGTCATTTCAAAAACTTTTTATGAAAAAGATGTCCTGGATGGTCTTTTATTAACTTCAGTATTTAAAATGTTGTTGTTTTAGGCTGAAGCTGAAACAAACTCTGCAGCTAGCCACTTTTATAAACACTCATTAACCTACTTCTTGAGATGTATTTTTTCATTACTGGCATTAGACCAAAAAAGAGAAGACTTCGACAAACCTATTCCTGGAGCATTACAATTTTGAATGTCACCTTTAGTAAGACATTCTCACCTTCTCCCCCTGTATTCCAACCCCTGGCGCACCTTCAGGACCTCTAAGACCAGGTAATCCTGGTTCACCCTGGAATGAAAAAATTAAAGTTTCAGAGAACTGCATAGACGTGCGAGATCAACTCTATATTCACTTGAAGAAGTTCATTAAAATCATAGACTTTTTGAAGTCAATGGCAGAACTCCCACTGATGTCAGTGGGCCCAGGACCTACTTCCCATGTTCAGAGGCAACCATTGTAAAACTCTGGGTGGAATGCATGAAGTAGCATGTTTCCTAAGTAATGGCTGAACGCTCTGAGTACATAATCTTTAAATATATGAGGTTTCTTGTTCTAGGACAATACCATGATCAGAAGGCTACAAAAGGTTGCCTACAGCCATTTTAATGGTCTTCCTTCTGAGTTGGAGGGAATTTGGTGGATTAAAAAAAGCCAACAACTATAAATAAGGTAACAGACAACCACCGCCACCACCCCCCAAGAAAAGAAAAAGAAAAGGTAAGAAGTATGTTTGAAAGAGAATTTTTTTTCACCAAAAATACGTTACTTTTACCCTTGTCCATGAACACCCTCTCTTCTCTCCTCTCTGCTAGGTTTGGATATCAGCATGGGGTGAACAGTAGGAATGCTTGAAGGGAAGCAAGTAGGCTGCAGAGAGAGATGAACCAACCTTTTGTCCAGGCGCTCCATCTTCTCCTGGAAGGCCAGGCAGACCTGCCAGTCCTGAAAGGCCTGGCTCGCCCTGACATCAATAAAAAGTAAGTCTGTCTGTTAAATGCAGACTTCGTACTGTTCTTTCTCTGAACCAAAGAAATCTTTTTTTTTTAAATATTTTTAAAAGGCTACTAAACTGTATGTATATTTATAGCAAACATTTATGCATATGAACCCAAATCTTGTATTTTTTTTTTAAAAAGACAACTTCCATGTATTACTAAAAAGGGAAGAAATGTCTGATTGTTCAAACTGTGCACTTCATCTATACAAATAATATTATTAGCTGTTAATGCTCCAGCTCATTCTTAAAAAAAAATAATACCATCATTCCATTAAGTGGTAGCATTAAAAGTAAGTAATAGGTAGGCCAGACTGTGACATGATGATGGGCATTTTGCTGGTGAATATCAATGCAAATCCATTAATGGCATCATCCTATTTATGTAAGGTTTAAGATCCTGGCCCAGTTTTAGATGAAATGGGGTCATTTGGGATCAATTACCCTCAGCATTACCATATTTTGTGAAATTAAATCAAGAAATTAAGCAGTTTCTTTCCTTTTCCAACCTCCCATCCCAAATCCCTCCGTAACAAACAAAAGAACAAACCCAGCAGAGATCTTTGCCTTTCCACTGTCATGGAAGTGCTTTTTCATCTATTCCCATACTTTATGTTAATCTGACTGTTAATGACATATGGACTGGTTAATATCTCAGTTACTTTAGCACTGAGATAATCTGGTTACAGCTTCTTCTTTGCTGCAAGCAAATGCTCCTCTGTCTAGTAGCACAGCTTGCTGCACATACAAAGGTGTGAGGGTGTAGCTGTGGCTCCATTTACACCCTATCCTTCTGTGTGAAGCGGGGAGGAACAGTAGAATAACCACTGTTCCGTGCTTTTTTTCCACCAGCTCAGGTTATAGCTTAGCTTATGCTGAGGACTGCCAGTTCTGACAGCTGTTTAATTTTGGATAGTTGTCTGGACAGACCTGTAGGTGAGCTGTATGCCACAGTGACCTGAGCATGGGCCAGGCACATGGAAAGCTTCAGTCACAATAAATCTTCCTACTTTTATACAGAACTGGTATATTTTAAATGCTTTAATTTCTGGAGGTTACTGAAAGTCTGTGTAGAAAATTATAAAGACTAAAAGCCTAAAGTTTATTTCTAAACCTATTTTTAAGTGCCTACAGGAAGGACACTCAAGAAACACAACTTTTCAAATCCAAATAAATAAATAATTCCTCTATTAACAATGTACCTTAGAACCAGGTTCTCCAAAACCTCTTTCTCCTGGTATTCCAGTCTCTCCTGGCAAGCCTTGTTCACCCTTAAGTAGAAATTGTTATTAAGAGCTTTGCCGTGGAAAAATACAAAAGCAAATTCTTGATTGGTTATATTTAAAGAAAGATTAGTGTGATATTACCTTTAATATAATGTGTTAAACCCTTGGTCACAAAGATTGAGAGTCTCCAGGTTCCTAAGCACGTTTTGAGCTGTCACCAAAAAGTTGTTGGTGGAAATAATTAATGCTGTAAATCTATAATTGTATGTCGCTGTGAATGTTTCCCACCAACATTTCAGCAGCATAGCTGACCTCCACAAACAGTTCACCCTTCTCTTTCTTTGTACCAGTAGTAAAGCATGTCCCTGTGTAATCACCTCAAATGTAAGAGGTGATCTCTGATGCTCCAAAATACTTTACCTGGTTTGGACCTTTGACCCACTTACACCTCTAGCTCCTTTATACTGTTCTTTAATAGCCTTCAGGCATTCAGAACTTTATCTGACACCTCTTTTCAGAAAATCACTTTAAATCTGCATTCCAAACACTTGAAGGTTGACTTCTTTCATTAACAGTGCTGGATTGTGCAGATCAGTCAAGGCTAAATTATTGTGACAGTTTTCCTTCAGCAGTGGTAATCTTCATTATACCTTGGACCATTCTTAACTGCTAGATACAAAAAATTCACAAAATCAAGTGAGACAACAGGCAGCAGAATTAACAAGGAGGGCAGCCAATCTGTAAGGTATATATGTATTGTTCTGGAATGGAGACTGCATTAAGAATAAAAGATGCTCTTGAAATTTTTTATTTTTATTTTTAAAGTCAAGTACAAATACTTTGTGGAATTGATTTACTGCACATGATATGAGGAAGCTGCAAGTCCAAGGCAGACCACCCTTGCTGAGGAAATATACTGGAAAAAGTTCAGTTGACTGTCTGTGGTGAGCCAAGGCAAAACCTAAACAGAAAGCTATGCCATAGGTTTATCAAGGCTTTTCAGTGGAGTGGGATCTGCTGTACAGTTTAATAATGTTAATAAAGGAAATAATTTCCTGCAAGAAGTCAGTTTTTAGATGGGTGTTCAGCACTTTAAGAAGTGTAAGCATAGAGACAGACCATTTCTTAATCAGTAAACATAACAGTAAAAATGGCACAGGATCCTTTACTTCAGAAAATTCTCTAACCTTTGGTCCAGGGAGTCCTTGTCCCGGTAGCCCTCTAGAGCCGGGTGGTCCTTTTGGGCCTTCTACTCCCTGAAAAGATTATCTAATTAATTATTAAAAATAAAGTATATTCTGTTACTAGACATTTAACTGTGGGGGGAAGAGAAAGTGAAAACCACACCTTCTCTCCTTGAATTCCAATTCCAGGTAATCCTATTGGCCCAGGTAAACCAGGAGGACCAAATTCACCCTGGCAAACAAAGTGCAGTTGATTAGTTGTGTAAAAATACAGAAACACACAATCTGGGATAGCTCCTGTGCTAGTACATGTTGATGTAACCACTCCTTCAGTCAATGAAGTTGGGGATCTGACCTTATATCTTTCATATATGCATTTATTCCCTGCTGGTTCAGTTGCTGCAAACTGCTAGTCTGTTTTTCCCATTCTAAACATTAACTTTCCCACAGAATCAGATTATTTTTGTAACATTTCCTATTTTAATAATGAAGAGACGTTCAAATGGGTTGGGAGAATTTACTGAGCGTAAATCTCTTTATTTAAAGAGATTTTATTATCTCTCTGTAAAATACTTTATTGTGTAGGGCCTTTTGTGGGTGTCTTGCCTCATTACACCTTTTATAGTGAATATCAAGCCTACATTAGGTAGATTTATCGTCACTTTGCTAATCCCCTGGTATATTTACTGCTCACCTTTTCACCTTTTATGCTGATGCCTGGAAGTCCACGAGGGCCTTTTGGTCCATCAAAACCACGGTCTCCCTACAAGAAAAAATAATATGGTGTTAACTATAACTACAGAAACACACAGCTGTTCTCTCTGAAGTAACTAGAGACACTGTTTGTCCTGTCATCATGAAAACCAAAATGAGAAGAACCAGGAAGTAGTTTCTGGATCTGTTTTCCAGGATACCAAAGAGGTCTTTTCAAATGAACTTGCTCTGCAGTTTGAAATTGCTGATGAAAGAGCTGAACAAGCTTCTTTTCATCTTTCTGCCCACTTTGGTTGTTTTGGGTCCTGTCCTGCTTACCCTCAAATCAATGACAAAACCACAACTGATTTAAATGTCAGCTGGGCTGAGTTCTGAGACTAACTGAAAGCTGAATTCTGCTCATTTGTCTCATGGGTTAATCTCATTAAAGTGTGGGAGTGAGGATCTGGCTCTCACTAAGAATTTTACCAGAATAAAGACCAGGCCAAACTACACTGTTGTAGAAGTGTATTTGTAAATGTCATTGTCCTAACACTCGTTTACAGTACGGTGGTCTTGGGGAAAATGCAAGTTACAGTAATGACGAAAAAAAATTGTGCTTGCTTCTATTTCTGTTAATAAAACAAGTAGAGACAAATTGGCAGCTTGTGCAAATTGTCATAGAATCACCCAAGGCAATGAAGTTATGCCCTAGTTGTTTTTTTTCTCTCCCTACTAACCAGCTCCATCACTTTACCTTAGACTGAAAACTGTCATGTGGATTTCTGTTTAAAAGAACATTCCTTAGTCCTGATGGTTTAGAACACTTGCCTTCATTTTGCGTTTTGCTGAACTGTGAGCTTCTAGCAAAAATGTTCTGCTGAAAGAAAGCAACTGTACAATTTTAAATTAACGAATTACCTGCTTCAGATGCATTTAAAACTGTACAGCTGACATACTTGGCAACCATAAATAGGATTAGAGATATGTATAGACTCTGTTTATACATGCATGGCTTCAGGTCAGATTTGGCAGTAAAAAGTTGTGCGTTCTTTGCGGAATAAAGTGTTCCAATAATGCAGGCAAAATTCCTCATTGATTAATTTATTCTACCTATCTCAGTTGCTCAATAGTTTGTTAGATTATGCATTATTCCATACTTGTTCCCACTGTGCACTGTTGCTGTGCGCAACTTATTAGCTGTCATGTTTCCTCCCACATGTATCGGTATTTCAGCGTCAGTGCAGAGATTTCTAAATATGCTTTCTTCAAATTCTTTTTTCTTTTCATGGATGAGATCTGCTAGGCAAATACAAGCCATCAACAGTGAGGCTAGATAATTTATGTAATTCATCCTAAAATATATACTGTGTGTTTGAAGAGATAATTGTGCTAGCAGCAGTCAAATTTGAACCCGGCTGACTACAGTATTGTGCTAAGCAAAAATTGTAAAATTGATTTTTAGTAAAGGGATAATTGGGGCCTGCATCTGCAAAACAATTTTTTATTGTTTTCCCAACCTAAATTGCCTTGGTGGATGAATAAAAATGAGTGGACCTATTGCACAGATGTGTGGGAGACAGGAGCTCTTCGGCTTCTAGGTTTGAGGCTGTGTCTGGTAACAGTGTTAAAGTTATGCTAAAAGGGAAGAATTCACCATGTACAGTTAAGGTGTGGGTGTTAAGAAGCCCACTAGGAGGCTTTTGTGCAATTTAGTGAATTTTACTATTTCAGGATAATTTTTTATATAACTACTCATCCAGTGCAACTCCCAGGGAGACACTTAAGAATTAAGTTCCATTTGAAACAGTAATAATCAGGTAAATGCCACACAGAAGGCCATGGAGAGTATCTGGTTCAGGACAGACACTGGAAATTAGGAGACTCTCATGGAATTGCAGTGTGTATTCTATTGTTTCACTAAAGCTATTTAGCTCCTGTACAAGCTGTGTCACTTTGCTACTGTAACCAAAGGTCAAAGTGACAGACCTGCCTGAGAGCTGGTTTTCAGCAGGCAGTAAAGGGAGCTAGTAGTGGGTCTAGTGAGTCCATCCATGTAACTGCAACTGCTACTGTCATTACTTTCCA
>VXAL01013484.1:54781-108172 GCA_013399475.1 Chauna torquata | reverse complement strand
GTTTTCTCATTTATCTTTGTTGTAAACAGAAATTTTTCGAGTCTCCCTGAAGAAAAGAAGTGATCAGATGCTTTTGTAGCTACTCAGGTTGTCAGGTGGGTATATTGTTTTCTTTTGAACTCTTTGAAATGTATGGTTTTGTGTAAGAGGCACTTGCATTCTCCAAGTAAAGACATCAGATAATAACCCAAATAAGACTACTGTTTGCACATAAATGACTGCATTTTCAGTTAAATTAAAGAGTGCTGTACTGTGCAGGATAAAACCATTGTGCATTTCTGATAATAGCTGTAAAGGATGTTCAAGTCAAAAGGGTGAGAATGGGCAGATCTCTAGGGTTCTGTTTCATGCTCTGACACTGAATAAGGAGTGTAAAGTGCTATGGTGCCTTAGTTTACTGTTAGGTATATAACATCAGACCGTCCAACAAGAAGAGTTCTTTTTGAAATGTAAACCCTTTCTGAAAGAAACCTACTCTGGTTTACCCTGCTTATAAGTCTCAATTGGTTGTTCTAATACTTCAGCCTCATGTACTCTCTTGCTTTCAGAGAGCATATCAGATATTAATGCTTCTGAGTTGGGTCTAATTAGATCCACCTGGTATGGTTGTCTAATTGTTAACAGGTGAGTTATTGTTCCACATAGCGAAGTTGCTCTTTCCTGTCTTTTAAACTGCTGTGACTAAAGGGAAGGTCTCACCAGATCACTGTACTTTTCTCAGAAGGAGTGTTTCATGGCAATCTGAGGTCTGTATGCACATTTGCTACTACTCTGACATTTCCATGCAATGTAACTATGGAGGACTATGTATTACAGCTTTAACTTCTGTTGTCTTGGGATTTGGGTTCAGATACTTTCCTAAAAAAAAATACCAACAATGAAATAAATCTTGTTTTATACTGTATATCAATTATTCAACAAAAGGAAAATGAGAAATGACAGCTACTTACAGCAGGGCCAGGAATGCCTCTCTCCCCCTTCTCACAGTTACATATGGCAGTCAGGGGACACTTTGAATGAGAATAGTAAATCCAAATCAGTACATTTTAATAGAGAACGCATGAACTTTGCTTTTAAATTCCTGAGTGGCTACTGTGAATACACCAGAAATGATCAGAAACCTGTTATATTTACATGTTTTACAGAAATTTTTTAGCTGTCAATGTACCGCACATTAAGAATCTGGCCTCCATACTCCATCCAAAAATCCATATCATTCCTACTCCTGAAATTTCAATCATCTTGATAATGGCTTTGCCTCCAGATTCCTCACAAGGTCAGTTTACTAGTATGCTGAATGTCTTATGATTATAGATTAATAATTATAATTAAGATTATTAATCTTAATGATAAAGATCTGTTTTGATTACCAGTCTGTGTAGAGATAGCCAAGACAATGGAGTAAGAAAACTTTTATCATCCTTTTTCCCCTTTGCTTCCACTGCGTGTAGGATAGATCATAGTCTATCTCTAGCTTGATCTATAAACAAAAGATGTTATGGATGGATACTTTTATCTAGCTAATGCTATTCATTATAATAGTTGCTTATCTTTCTTCTTTTTCTTTAATCTATACAGTCATGCTCCAATCAGACATCATTGTGGTATGTAGTCATGTGATTTTTAAGATCTTTTTTAATCGTTTAAACTGTTACATAATACAGAATTTATACAGCTTATGGGGTTTTTTTTGGAGGAGGAATAGAGAATGTTGTTTTTATTTTTGGTTATATTATTTATTAAACCTCCACTCAGCTTGGAGACATCTGGAAGTGAAGGCTTTAAACAGCATTCTTGTCTGAATATCCCAGTTATTAGTAATGTGTCTTCCAAGGGTAACACTGAATGGCATTGTACTTCAGGATTTATTTTGACAGAGAAAAGTCAACACACCAGTGAAAATGAGTGACAGTTAAAATGCTTCAAGTTTTGCAAACACTCATAAGTATTTAACAGTTTCCTTGAGCTGTTCATCAGAATGGTCTTTGCCTGAGATGACAGTACTTTAAGTAGGACTAAAATCTTTCAAAGAAAAGTTAACTTTAGTTGCCACAAAATGGCAGCCAGACCTACCAATGCCTGCAGTCAGGGTGACACAGTGTGGAGAAACTGGAAAAGTGCAATGGTGAAACTTTGTTCCAGTTTCTTTCTTTTCTTTAACTCTTGGACATAGGAAGGTCATTAAGGGCTAGAACTGCACCACATTCAGCTCAGCATTGTGTTTTCTTATCCACTGAGTCTGTTGGATAACTTTCTGAGATATCAGCAAATTGTCACTAACCTTAATACCCACATGTTCTTTTTCAACTTTGGAATAAGGAGGAAAAGCAAATGAAATTAGGATAGCAAATTAAAGCTCTGTCGTGCAAATACAAAAGCATGTAGTTTTACTTGAGGGCAATCCCACTGGAGACCATATATTACCAACCCCCTATGCTACCAGTTTTCTTGAATTTTATGTTTCCATATGATAGTAAATGTCTATTGGAGTATATTAAGCAGGAGTGCTGTATGGGGAAAAAAATACTTACTTCTTCCTCAGACAGATCTTTCTGCAAAGACAGATATTGGAAACAAGATTAGAAACTTAATGTCATAATCCAGCTCTACAGGAAGAACACTGATAGATGTAAAAAATAATTCTTTCAGCAGCCAGATAATTAAATTAAGCAATTAACATATTAAGTAATATTAAGCTTTAATTAACGAGTAACACATTAGCCATCTCTCCATTCTAAAAAATAATTTCAGTAATTTCATTTCCTATTATAGATTGTTGACTGCACAAATCACTGACTCCTTGTCCAGCCATAATGTGCTGCAATTATAAACAGACCTGAAACAGCATAGTTAGCTAGGTAGATGGGAACAGCTCACTCAGGGACTATACTGTTTCCAAAGTGCTGAATAGCTGCAGCGCCCTAATATGAGTGAATGGTACATATTCTACACTTCAGAAAATCAGTTGCTTTTCTGACGTGTGCCTAACAGTATCCATACAAAATGAGATCAGTAACAACACTTTAGAAAAGATTTGACTTTGAGCATATTTCTCTTTGGCAGTCATCATCAAATTAGCTCTATTATTTTTTTATAAAATCTGTACAGCTGAAACACCCACATGTAATGCATTCCTCCAGCCTTTCACAACTGATGTAGTCCCTTGAGAGGACATAAATATGTTGATGAATGGCAATGCAATGCAAATCTCTAAAATCCACGTATATGCACATACTATTATGTCAAAAACATTACTTAAACCAGACAGCAGCCCTTTTCTCAAAAGAAGGCCCCTGAGGATGGCTGACTGTTTGGAACAGGTAAAATAAAGTGTGCTTAGTCACTTGAGACGTGGTTGCTGTGTTAGAGAAAAGCAATGGTAATACCAGAGAAGAAAGGAAGGGTGATACGCAGGGAAACCAGTGCAGAGTGGCAGGATGTCAAAGTGAAAGACAGACAGGAAGGCCAGATTGTATGCAAGCTCTAGGCCTGTATGAGATCATCCAGCTGTCAGTTTCACTGCAAAATTCTCCTGGTTGTTACTCATATTTTCTCTGTGCATGATCAAATCAGGATTTCATCCACAGGTTGTGTTGCCAGATTTACAGTAGTCTAGGCTAGAGCATGGCACTATTCTCCACACTTAGCAGGGAATGTTTTTTATAAATCAAACTTACATGCAGAAAAGAGGTGCCCAAGCAAAACTCAGTTTACACATTTATTCTTGATTATGTGGTAGGTTTTCCATGGAAATGTAAAGATGTCTATGACAAAGTTCAGGTTTGATCTAAATTGACATAAGGTCTACAAGTTTATTTTCACTTCTGCAAGAGCTGCATCTTTTTCATACAAGGGGCAACATCACATTCCTACTTGCCACAGAAGAAAGCACTATGATGTCAAAAATTCGTTGTTTTTTTAAGAAAGGAGCTTTAAAATGCCTTTCTTAAGAGGAAAAGAAAAACATAAAAATAACTTCACAACAGGTCTCCTTGAGTCTAATTCAGTTCCATGTTCGATATTTTGGCTGGCAAGACCTGAACGATGGGGAGAGAAAGGAAACCTGCACTTTGGAACACTGGTTTAAGTAAGTGCACATTAGCACATCAGTGGGCTGTTTTAACATGTAAAAAGTACAGGTCTAATAGCATAAGCATTTCAAGATACTGGGAATAAGACAGGTTTTTTCACATATGTTCCTCTAACCATTTGCAAATATTACTCTGTACTTACCATTTCTTTGAGAACCTTCTCCACAGTTCCTTCCTCCTGGAGGTTGAAAACGAACCTGGATGCTGGGACACTGGCCAGGAGCCGAAGCTTAGCAGCATTGCTAACCTCCTCGGCCACTCTGGTCATTCCCATTGTGAACAACACAATTCCTTGGTGTTTAGCATCAGCTGTAGCTGCAAAAATATCTGGGTTTCTTGGATGGTCGACTCCATCGGTGAAGAGCACAGCTAGTTTCACGCTACCTGGAGTCCCTTCAGTCATGTAGAGTTGTGTGAGGTTAGTAATAGCGTAAGTTGTGTAGGTTCCATGACCTATGTAGGTGATGGGAGCAACGTGGGATTTGAATGCTTCAGGACCTTTCCAGTTACGGAAAGTTTGTTCTATGAAAACAGTGCTGCTGTACTGGAGTAAGGCCATCCTCCAGCTAAGGGTTCGTCCAGAACTAAGCTGCAGACCTTTCATACTGTCTACTATTTCCAGTACAAATTTTTTCTGCTGTTCATGATTATAATCCTTAGCACTCTCGGAGCTGTCCAGTAAAAAAGCAATTTCCAGAATGCAGTCTTCATCTAGAATAAATAGGTAGGTAGATGAGTGGAGTATTTTCATACTAAATCTTTTTCTACCCTTATGCTTATGTGTATTTTAGGTTTCAGAAGTGGAGTTCAATTATGGAAGTTTTAGAAAACATCTGATCACAAGAGTGAGACTCTCGTGAAGGTAGAGCATATAGAGGCTGAGGAATTTGCTCCGAAGCAAATGCCCCAGTGAATAAGAAACTGAAGGTGAGATAATGTCATGAAATGAGGAATGTTGCAGTGGTATTTATACGTTCACTCTGTCCTCATGCTGGGTAGCCGGATGGCGACTGGAAAGGTGGGAGTGATATACAGGAAAATGAGTCTTACTGAATGAGACACTGGAATGTGATTTAACAGACCTTGGTTTTGTCCCTGGACTGGCAGTCACATACAGTGACATAAGAAATTCCAAGAGCAAGATCTGCAGTGGTGTACATTGGAGAGTAATAATTTTCTGAACTACTGATGTTATTACTTCTATAGAAATATAGTTACATGGGCTACTATTCTTGTAGTGACAATAACATATTAAAAGAAAAAAACAACACACGAGTAATATTCTCTTGTAAAATACACAAAACAGGAGGGAGAGGAAAAGAGTAAAAAGATTGACGTGTAAAAATGAAGAAAGTGAAAATGTAGAATGAGGTGAGCCTGGCTGATTGTAAGTGGGATCTTAGAGGGCAATGTAGTCCTGAGTAAATGAATCAAGGAAAAAAGCCAAACCTGTTTTAAAATGCCAATATTCACCTTGATCACTTGGGCTGGGATATTTTTCTACAGTATTTGACAGAATGTGTTTAGGTTTGGGTCTTCTCTGTCCATATCTTTTTTCTTCCCTGAGATTTTCTGCTAAAAATTCATGTTGTTCAAGTATCCACAAAAGCCACCAGAATCGGAAGAACATGATTTGTTTGGTTTGTTTCCTAAACAACACAAACAATAATATAGTTTGTTATAGCAATACACGGATGATAAAACATTGTTCAGTTTTGCTTCAACAAGTTGCTTAACAGGCTGTATTTTCAAATATAGTCCCTAAAAACGAGCTAGTTTTATTTTCTTTAGGTAAGAGCTTCTCCAAAATATGTAATAAGTAATAGACAGAGACATATTAGAGTGATTTTCAGGCACAGTGCATATAGTTATAGCACTTGAAATACTGGAGACAGACATTTTACAAACATACTTCAGATCTCTCTCGCTGCCTGGTGATGTTTTTACAACCAGCACTTCTCAGAAACCTTTACCTTGGCTGTGCCCATATGCATGCAGAGTGAATCCCAAGTGAACTTCGCAGGGCTGTTTTTTGAAACCTGCTTTGCCTAGAGCTAGCATGGAAAGGAGAAGGAAATACAGAGGCAGACTCAAGTTTTTCCCATTCTCTCTACTCAGGAAACCTCTACTACTGAGGGTCATGCGTACTTCTTGCTGTGACAGCCCCCCTGTCCTCAGCTGTCCTACAGAAGAACAGTCACGGCCTGCGGTTGCTGTCCAGGCATGAATGTACATACTGTGCAACACTGGGGACATGGACATAGAGTGCTGAGCCCAGGCTCAAGAGCTACCTGTAGACAGGACATTTTCCTTCTGCAGGGGCTGAGCAGGGACTGTTTGTCCTGGGCTCACAGGCACACCCAGAGCTTGCAGAATGCTCAGGACTGTTAAGTCAGTCCTGCCCCACTGCCATCTCCTTGCAAGCTCTTCCCAGGTAGGCACAGCATGTAGCAAAAGGGCAGCTCAGTGGCAAGAATAAACCTGCCAGGACCTGAGCAACTCAAAGACGTCCCTAACACAGCTGGGTCTGCAGGGCTTTTCAGCTCCTGCTAGTTTAGGGCAGGATTTATGGTGCCTATGGACACAGGGAGGACAGAGGGGTCCTTACCTTGATGCTCCTAACCAAGAGGCTCTGCAGAGATGCAGGATGCTGCCTTGGACTTGCTGGCAGCAGCGTTGTCCTGCCTGTGCTGAGTGCTCTGTGAGGAAAGGAAGGAGAAGCAGGGTTGCAAGCTCCTATGAAAATCAGTGTCATGTGTCAGGAGGGGCTAGCAGAGGCAAAGAGAAAGGGGAAGAACCGTAATCCTCACTCCCCCTTCTATGCACCCACCCACACCTCTCCTCCCCCTAGGCTATGCGCATGTATCCCAGCTTTACACCTAGCGTCCCCCCCCGGCCCCCCCAGCCGTTTCCACATACGAGTTCTCCTACATACCTGCACATGTATGGATGAGGACTGTTCTCACCCCAGCATACTTCCCTACCCACCAGCCTAGTCATGTTCACTCTTTTCTCCCATCACCACCACACACCTTTCCCTCCCGTACTTCTGTAAATCTGTCATGCTTTGGCAAAGCAGCTTTTGGTACTGGGTGTCATGGTTTCAGCATCATCACAGTGGTCCATGTCACTTTCAGACCATACTGAATTCCCTTATAATAAGGGATTCCCGTTACTGCTGTAATACAAAGATTTTTTAATTTCCTGTTACTGCTGTAATAGAAAGATTTTTTAACGTCCCGTGGACTGGGCCAACTGAAATTTCAGTTGCGGATGAGATTACCCAGCATGAGGAAGTCAAAAAAGACCAATTAGAAAGCCATACAGTTTCTCCAGGCTTGTCTGCCATATCTATCCTTCCAAAAACTGTAATAGAGACCAAGGATTCTGACACACAGTATGGTGCCCTCAAAACCTAAGCTAGGTGGCTGTGGATCCTGAAGGTTCTCTCTTCTACCAGTGATTGCAGCCTGTCACCTAATTCTTCAAATATCCTCAGAAAGCTTTAATGTTACAAACAAATGTATTAAACAAGTAGCTCTTTTCAACAGAAATAGATTTTTTTTTTTCCTGTGGACCCATAATTTTCCACCTGCATGCACACAAAGAAGACCCAATGCTAACCACTGTCCTCCTTTCCTTCTTAAGAGTCTACCAGCTCAGCCCACATTCTGTGGGCTGAGGCTGGGGGGATTTCCCTTGCTTCTACTGACATATTTAGATTTTGGCTTAGGCAAGAAATGAAAGGACAATTTTATGGCCTTTAGGGAGTACAAATAATATGGTGTTTAACTGAAACAGATATAATAAATCTCAGCCCCTAAATCTTACTGAGAAAAAATCTAATTCTAGCAAGAAAAAGCATGTTAACTATGGTTGGGATTGTGTGCCTCCCATAAGCAAAACATTGTCATTCTTTCATTTTCACTGCTAATTTCTACCTTAAAACATAGCTGGCAAATAATTTCTTAATTAAATAACTATTCTGCTTGTATGTTTTGTAGCAAGTTCTTGGCTTCAGGATATTTCCTTTCATTTATGAATGATGTTTACCCTGAGGTCAATTTTTTCTTTTTTTTTGTCCAGGTGCAACTTTAAAAGCTTAGTGGGGCCTCCACGTTTTATAGCTGTTTGTGTAGGATGCATGGTGTTATTCTGTCCAGAATTCCAGGTATGTGACGTACTGTACAGTACACTTCTAGACTTGCAGTCTTCTGAAGTTGTATGTTCTGAATACCTGCACTATTCTTATGGTGACATTTTATCAAAACCTAAATAATGCCAATGTAAATTATGTATGCACAGATGCACCTGAGATAACTCTTAAAAATAAAAATGAAGTATGCTTTTTTGCCTCATTTACTACAAACTTTAACAAGTTTAACATTTGCCAATTCAACATTTTCATAGCATTACACCAAAAATATTTTTGAATAGAATAAATGTCTTAAAA
Source organism: Chauna torquata (assembly GCA_013399475.1). Lineage (NCBI taxonomy): Eukaryota > Metazoa > Chordata > Aves > Anseriformes > Anhimidae > Chauna > Chauna torquata. The sequence goes on along the minus strand of VXAL01013484.1, from coordinate 99,628 downwards.
GCTATGATTAGGAACATTCATGCTGTCATTTAAATGTTATAAATTTGTTGCTAGATTTTTATGAGCATCCAATTCATTTTTTGGAAAGAAAAAAGTTTCGTATTTTATCTTAAAGAGCTTAGATATTGGATGCTTCAGCATGCAATTAATTATATTTCTATTTACCTACCATTTAAGCATATATAAATATCTTTAACGTCTCTTTTTTTTTTTTGAGATGACACTACAGACTTGTGTACTTAGTTGACTAAGTCAAGCCAAGCTACCACAGCTCACAAAAACTTCCAACAGAATGACAGTAGTTAGCATTAAGATTGGTAATCTTTGCAGGACTCAAAGAAAGAAATGAATATAAAAGCTGTGTTACAATTGCATTAACTGAAGCTGAGGTCACAAATATTATTGCTGCATATTCAGATCTTTGGATGTTTTCCATTACTGTTTGAAATCCAAGAGTTGTCACCTCTTTAATCTCAATATTTCAATCTGAGAAATGAGGCATAACCATTTTTTCAAAGAATGAAGGAGTATATAAGAGCTATTTAAAAACACAGCTATATAGGCTATACTAAATCAAAAGAAATTCCTTATCGTTTTAGAACCATGATGAAAGATATCATGGAGAAAGATACATTCTTTCCACAAGTATGTCTAAACACTATTAAGAAGGGAAACCAAAGTGATATTATGCCCCTTTTTTGGTTGCCATTACCATTGTATAGGTGGTGACAGCTTCAGAGCTCCATGAGGTTACAAGGCCATTTTGAAGGGTTACTGAGTAAAGAGCTGGGGCTTAGAGGTGCCAGTTGCTGTGGTATATAGTGTGACCTCTTGCGCCAGCAACAGTCCTTACTGTCACTTCCTAATGGACAGAAGTAGCAGCAAGCTTGACTCTTCCAGGCTTCTTACCTGGCTCCCTCTCCTTCATCTGTTCCTCCTCCCTGTATGCGGATACAGCTTTTACAGCCTGGTCTAGCTCAACTGCAACCACTTAATCCATTGGTCAGCAAAATTCAGTACGTTTTTGAGAAAGCCTGCATTGTTTCTGTTAAGCTGGGCTAATTAATGTCTTCTAGGTTGGACTTGATGATCCCAGAGGTCTTTTCCAACCTAGTTGATTCTGTGATTCTAGCATGTTATCACATCACTAGAATGTGACAGTGCCCTGACTCGTCCTTCTTCAGCTGTCCAACAAGTCTGCAATAGCACTGGAGACGGAAGTAATCATGAGCCAGCACAGTTAGCAAAATACTATCCGAGTATTTCCATACATAAAGGGAATGCTCAACCACCAGGCAGGACAGTTCTTGAGAGCGGTGTGAAGCAGACAGAACATGCTTCCTTTTTTCCTATGCTCTGATGGTAGCTTTTTGTCCCATCTTTGTCCCATTTTTGTCAAGAGCTTGACGTGATGCTTCTGAAATGCGTTGCCATTTTTTTGCCACCTCAGTGTGAATAATGCACATACCTTGTCTGCTGTGAACTGTTAAAAATATGCACATTTCACACAATCTTCTTCTAGTGTTTCACGGCCTCAAGATAATCTTGACCATTTAACCTGTCTGTAGCATGCTGTAGTGGTATTCCAAGAGTATTTATTTCATTGTACTATACATGTAAGTACATGACCACTGTGTTCAGGAAAAAAAACAAAAAGCTGCCTGACTTGAACTAGTAAAATAATGAAAGCATGCCATTTACAATATTTTGAATCCTGATATTAAACATTGATGTTATAAAGAATGTGCTTCATAGTCCTGTAAGTTGTACCGCAAGTGTGAATTTTAGGAAAAATAGTTCAAAAGTTCAAATACTTAGAGTAATTGAAAAAGAAAGTTTAAAAAATCAACTTCACTGAAGGTCGTATGTGAAGAAAGATAAAATGGAAACTTGTATTTTACCTTCTAACTGCAAAATGTGTTTTAGTGGATTTGACAGCTCAAGATTCAGGTTGAGTACATTGTCTTGACAAATTGATTTGAAGTTGCCAACTGTTGTGGCTGCAGTTTTAAAATTTTTTTCATTTGGACATATATTTGTGACAAAAGCTGATTGTTCTATATGAAAAATGATGTCTTAATGGCACAGCCCTATAAAAACCTATTATGAAATCCTGGCATATACAAAGGTAGTGGCAGAGCTATTGATTCCAGTGAAGCCAGGATTTGTCTTTGCTTTTTGGTACAAATCTTGAGCATGAAGCATGAAAGAGCTGAGCAAGTCAGCTGTATTGCGTTTTCATCTGAACTCACCTCTTCACTCATCTATCACAGAAAATGCTGTAAGCAAGGTTTTTGATGTCAAAGAGTTACTCTCTGTGTAGCTCCCAACAAATTCTAATGACTCTTTGAGACTAGTGTGGTAAACACGGCCTTCTCTTTTGCAGCAGGTATGAATCTGGCTCTCTATTTCCTCCTTTTTTAATATTGCTCTTCTGCAATTTTTCAGGAGGTACAGCCAGAAAACTTACAACTCTAATGAGGCATAGAAAAGAGGAGGCTGTCTTCAGTACTTTCCCATTTTATTTCTATATGGTATTGCCTAAAGCTCACTCCAAGCGTAATCTGTTTGTGTAATATCAATACGTTAGCTTTTGTTTCGTTTTGAATATTTTCCTTTCATTTTTGGTTTCCCTCACTAAGAGATGTTTTCCACCTTACAACCCGAATAAGTAAACACATGTATTTGAGCAACAGTTATTTTCAAAATTTGTGGCATTCAGCCTAACAAGGGAACGAGAATATACGTGAAACAGTACTGATACATTTTTAACATACTGAATATTTGACTGATCATTTAAGAATACTGAACATCGGAAACTAAATGAAATCTTAAAAGATTTGATTCATTTTGTTGGTACCAATGAAAAAGTACTTAGACAAGTAATACATGTAATTATTTTGAATTTGCTGTTGCATTTGTTACTTCTTGTAAGGTACACTTTGCGCAAATATTTTCTTCCACCTGCCTTATGTTCAACAGCGTGATACCTGTAGTTAGCAATACCAAACTCTTTTACGCTATTCCTTTCTAAATACTGTAATTACATTTTTCAGGGGTGGAAGCTTATATGTTTTGATGGAGTTGCAGTAAAAAGCAGATGCTTTTAATCTCACCTAGCACATTTAGAGAAGACATTGTCTGACAATTGGAAAAAGAATTACTCTGTTGGAAAAATGCTTAGCAAGTTAAAGCATGTTGCTGTACATAGTACAGAGTATTTTGCAGATGAAAATGATAAAGATTTGGCAAAAAAGTCAAGTTCCATACAGTTCTGAAGTTGGAATTCTTTTAATATTGGGAATAGATTGTCTTTTTGTGTGTGTGTGTGTGTGTGTGTGTGTTTATAAAAGTATGCATTAGTATGCCTCTGTGCTCATAGCAGAAATCATGCGGGCCAGGCAGCTCTCATAGCCATGAATGCACTCCAGGCCTCCCTGGTGCTCCGCGGGCTCCTGGCATCCCCTCGCGCACCCCTGCCCGCAGCTCCCTGGCTCCCTTTCAGCTCAGCTGCAGGCTGCTGGCCTTGGCCCCCAGGCTTCTGCCAGGCTGCCTTCCAGCATGTTCTGCTGCCTGGGGTTCTTCCTCCCAGCACGTCTCCTTGCTGACCTTCATGTGGTATCAGCCCATTTCTGCGGGCTGTCTGGGTGCTCCTGGCTGGCAGCACGACCCCCGGGGCCATACGGTAACGTGCACCAGCAGGGTCGGGCGGAAGCACTGCCTGCCAGGAAGCGTAGTTTGCAGGCCTGCTGGCGGGATGCGACCAGCTGCCAGCTCGGCCCATGAGGCAGCAAGTTTTAAAATCAAAGCCTGATTGCCTTCTTGTTGTCCAAGCTGAGTCTAAGCACAGAGCTGAAACTGATGCAGCATTGGTGCATGCGCATGGCTCCTCTTTTGAGGGCTCTTCTCAGCAGCAAAGGCCTCCCAAGCTCGGGAGGCAGAAGGCCATTTAACCTGAGGGGAATGCGTTCCCAGGAGTGGAGACAAATAGTGTGAGGGGCAAAACAGCTAGTGGCTTTATGTAGTTAAGACTTGGTTCCTACTGCAGAGCTGACTTACTAAGTTGCTTAAGTAACCGATATGGCTATAAAATCCTCAGCAGGAGTGAAGGAATACAATCAGCAGTGTGAAGCTGAGGGAGGCAGGCAGGCAAGTGTTTTTAAATACTAAAAAATTAACAGAAGTGCTGTAATGCTTTGTATGCAAGTATAACAAGTATTTTTGCAATGAAGGAAAGTATTGGTTTTTTTAGGTAAGACTAGACTCATTTCTCTATAAACAGCTACCAGTTCAAATACATTTATGCTGTAATCCTTTCTATCTAGCCTAGCAAAAATCCAAGTAGACCTCTATTTCTGGCTCTGAGGACTGCTGTAGACATCAAGATATTAATGATGATGGGTTTTGTTTCAACAATATTCTTGTTTCAGTAAGAATTTTTTTTTTTATTTATATTTGTTAGGTTTGCAGCTATCCATGCAGAAGCTCTTGAATTCAAAGAAATGCGTTAAGCAAGTTGTAGACTCGTTAGCACCATACACCAGAGAAGAAAAAATTGGTAGGGCCGTTCCTTATGATAAAACGATATATCCTCTTCCTTTGACAGTACATAAAAACATACAAATGTTGGTTTAAGTGAAATTTAAAATGGGGTACTATAGTCTTACCAGTACTTAAATCAAACCTTAAATAATGTATGCAAACACAACTAGAAGAAAAAGAAGTCTCATCTTCAGCTTCTGTTTCATGATTAGAAATACAAAATACCAAGAAATCTGAAGGTTAGTATGACTTCAGGTCCTCTACTTGCCATATGAGCCATAGATAGTTAAGGTCGACTGTAGTCTGAACAGTATTTCCTTAACTCCAAGGCCTTACCTCATAGTGAAACTCTGCTGCTTTATCTTTGAAATGTAGAGGTAGGAAAAAAAACTTGTCATTTTTTCCAAGTGCTTTCTTAGATGTTCTTCGTGCAAATAAGTAGAGCATCACTCTGAATGGAGTATTGCCTCAGTTCAGGCTGTGGGTAGGTCTTGTTGGATACTGAAAGGGGAGAGTAGGATGTTCTCTGTTTCCAGAGCTGTCCAGAGATTATTATGAGAGCAGTTAGAACGTGCCTTCAGAATATCAATAGCTTGTGAACTTAAGGAAGATGGGAATATTTGACTACTGAGTAAAATGGTCTTGGGGGTTCAAAATTATCTTGGTTATCTTTGCATGTAATCACTGAATGAATGTAGAACAGTGGTAAGAAGCTTTCAGCTGTGTGTGTTAATCTGAGAACAGAAAAGACAAAGGGAACACCTTTGAGAACACCACCTTTTTGCTGAGCTCATAGTTATGTATCCTTGTCCCTTCCTAGGTATATGCCCTTCTGGCGTCTATCCCCTCTCCTGTAGGTTATCGGTCACTGACGGCTACAGACATGGATGCAATGCAGGAAAGAATAGCTTCCATGCATAAAGGATCTATTACATCTTTGCTGGTATTAGTAGCAAGCTTCTTACTCCATTTACATAGAGTAAAAGTGAATGTAATGTTTTACACCAGATACAGGTGGTATGGACACTGAACCATAGACTCCATTCCGCTGTGATTGCTAGTATTTTATAAATCTGCACATTAAGTGATATTCTGCTCCTTTTAAGGAACAATAGAAAAAAGTTCTGACAAAAACTACTGGTATTCTGAAAGATTTGTTTCAAAGTGGGTTGTGTTTCAAGAGGTGGTCTGACTGACTTGGCTGCAGCTATTATACGAATGGATAGATGCTACCGCAGTACTATCCTGTGCTACTGCTGAACTAAGCATCTTTTCAACAATAGCTCTGCTGGATTTTGCATTACAAATCATGGACCCTAATACTATAAGCTCAGAATTGTATCATGTGGCTTGTGGTTTAAAGAAAATTGTCTTGGTAACTTGGTGTTTGTGCCTTTTCTACATTCTCCTATTAATTACTATTCAAATAGGAAGCTAAAATACTTAAGATCAAGCAACTGACATTTCATAATCTGCATTATGTGCAGCACTCATATACCATCTAAAGTGGTTTTGAGAGAGGTTTTAATTTGTATCATCTCCTCCAAACAGGATAACAAATTGTTTCAAGATATTATTGCTATTCTTGAAATGGATATACTGCGGAAGAGTGACTGTAGTTGAGACTCAAAATTCAGAGACTTTTGTCTCAGATTTTTCAGGGTCTTGAAGTTTTTACTGGTTATGATGGTAAATGTAGTGCCTCAGAAAGAAATCATGCTCAGATGTTTTAGCTGGTGGAACAGTAGCATCAATCCAGCAGTCACATTTTGCTGGATAAAACATGACTTTGCTGGACTGATGCTACTCTCCCACATTTCATTTGAGAACCTTATCCTGTTACTCTGGTATATACTGCTACCTTAGGGCTTGAATGTATTTGCTACGCTATTAGTAGTGTTAGTGAAATGAAATCTACTTCTCATGATAGTCTAGTGATATTTGCATCATTCTGCCATGTTTTATTGACCATATTGAAGGGTCATGCTGCTAAGGATTTACCAAAGATGGGGTGTATGATAAAGAAGGCACTTCTTGCTAGTATTTCAAAACCCAGCCATATCATCATTGGGTAAGCAGAAACCTTAACTTTGTGTAGTTACACCTATCAAGACACTGTGCTTAGACAAAATCATAATAGTTTGTGTCTTCGAGGGGGAATAAAGTATCTCAGAAACAAGTACATCTTACCTCTCTCTCAGATTGAATGATAATCCTCCAATCAAAATATACTTGTCTATTACAGTATTGATGCTTTTGAAATAAATGAAGCAAGAGATGTAGAAAGTAAACTCATTTTTTCCATGCATGATGATCATTTTACCTGTGTTCTGTATTCTGCTTCCACAAAAAAAGTACTTGCCTTGGTGTTAAATCAAAATTCAATAGCTAGAACCTGCCAGTTAGTGCTGCATCAAGTGAGATCAGTCACTAATACTTGAACCTAATATCATGTTTACAGTTTTTTATAATCCTTGTAAAAAGGATTACTTGGAAATTAAAGAACATAGATGCCCATTTCTGAAGTAGTTAACCTACCACAGTGCTTTAATATCAAAACATCTTTCTTTTCTTATTCTGGTACAAGTATTATCATCTATTAGCCATGATGAATAGAGAGGTGGGACTAGATTCTCTAGATTTTTTTTAAGGCCTATGTGGTGTTTTGTAGCACTATGCACATGCACTTAACATTTAACTTGTTAGACGTTTTTAAGAAAATAAATAAGTTTATATATTGTGTGGGTTTTCAGCTGATTTATTTTATATTTTGTATGCTATAGAACAATTGAGGATTTTCAAGTTGTTTTCAGAAGAAAAGATTGAAGGTCGGGAATGGAATCTCAGGTCTTAAAAATCAGGTAGATATACAGAAAATCAGTTAAAAGATGTGGCCACTGGGTGTCAGTCTTGACTCAGGCATGAACAGCTGACTTGCTTGGACCTTGCTGACTGCAGAGGCTTGATTTGAGATGGCTGATGGAGCAAGTCTATTAATATCAGTACTGAGACTTACATACTTGTCTTTTGAAAACTCCAGGAAACTGGTCTGTCATGTACGAGTAAAAGTGCTATGACTATAGCTACTTATTCTCAGAAAGCGACCAAAACATGTAATGGGGTGGTTTTATTGCTTTGCTGTTCTAATGAATGCTGTGTTTGGGCATTGCAATTTACCTGTGGATCTGAAAGGTGTAGATGGAAATAGTTCATCTTTCCTCCTCCCTGACTTGTGGAATGCTGTCGTGAATCGCTGCTGAGCAAGTGCAGGTCGGTAAAAGAGACTGGGCTACTGGAGGTGTCCTTGCAGTAGAGAAAAAGGGGGGGGGGGGCAAGTAAGATCTTCTATATGAACAGCATTTCCTGCTGGAATGACTGAGATACTGGCTTTGTTAGTTGGCCTAGCCTGATTAGTGTATTTACTGCCCTATGCTTGTGCTTTTTCTTCATGTAAGAATGTAGGGTTTTTTCGAGTTAATGTCATGTGATGGACCTTCAGCCTTCTCTTATAAAAACTACTTGAAAAGCTTCAGTTGTTCTGTTCCACTGCAAAAAATCATGTTTTTTCTTTTTTTTTCTAGGATAGCATTTCTGCACTCTCTTCCCAAACGTATTCTTAATTGAGCTTTGGATATTGCATATGCAGTAAATGTCTAAGGCTATATTACATTTCCTTGTATCGTACGTGTATGTGTACCTGACAAACAAGGAGATTAAAAAATCCCTTCAGGGGACCTCAAAAACTAGTACGTGAGCTTTGCCAACCTCTGTTAGTGAATGGGGCTCAGGCTACTAGTGATTCAGCTGAAATTAAAATGCTGATTCAAAATACTCTGTAATATTTTTATGGCTACAATAGATTAATTCTGTTCTGAATCATCTCAAAGCATGAAGACTTTCAGAAAAGTATAATCAAATTCAAGGGAACACAAACAGATGTAACACTAGTTAAGAAAAATTAATTTCAGAAGCTTTCCAAAATGAGCAAATTACAAAGTCATCTTTCCTATCTTTCTGGAGATCCAAAGGTAGCCTAACAATTTGCTCCTTCCCCCACTTTTTTTTTTTTTAATTACCTGCACTTATTACCTACATTTTCAGGAAGTTTTCTTCTTCTGATGAAACTGCTTTTTAAGAATGATGTGGTACTGACAAAGCTGACATAACTGGGAAGGAATGTTCCTAACAGTTAAGAAACTTCTGAGTGCAGGATTTCTTATATTCTTGATGCTACATGTTGAACCAAGATAACTTCAGATACATGCTAGCTGAATATTAGAATGTCAAAGTACCTTCTGTGGGCAGAATCCCAAACCATCTTCATTGCATCTTTTATGTTCTATCTAGGCAGTTAATTATGTAGACATATCAGCTGCAGATACATATCTTATAGGTCAGTGATATTTTTGTAGAGTGTATTTGACTGCTTCACATTGATTTGTAGAGATTAGAGATGCTGGGGGGCTGTGGGACAGAACTGCCCCAAATGTCTCAAAACTCACTTCCATAAATTTTGTAACAACAACTACCATGTGCCTGTGAAGGTCGTTGTGTTCTGAGAGGATGCTTCTAGCTGTAGCTGGGGGGATTGGGAGAAGATTCATGATACAGTAAGGTTAGTTTTTTTTCTGCATGCTCATGAAGCCCGACCTAGACAAAGCAGCAGTTGTAGTGCCTGGTGCTTGTGGTGTAGCATAAAGCAGTGGAACTTAGATTTTCTTGCCTCAAGAACGTCTTATGTACTGGTTTTGAAACTGGGTTGGTGTTTTTGGAAGCTCCTTATTGTGGAGTCAGATGTGAACAGGAAAAATAAAAAGCTGGTGTATGTCTTGGACAGAGAATAATAGTGTGAAAGCGTTAGCTAGGGAAACAGGCAGGCTGCAGGTTGAGTTAAAACTGTAGTTAGAACTGCTGACCATGTGGCTGTTGCTGTGGGTGAAGGGCCAGCTAAATCACTCTTGGATTCAACCATAATTGTAAACTTCTGAGAAGCAACCAGTGGCTTGGCTCAGTGGCTCTTCCCATAGGTTCCCTCTCTTCCTTTTGTTATGCTACTGGTCTGTTGTATTGGCCTAGAGTAAAGGTTCTTACCAGTCTCTCAGTATATGAAGTTCTACTGGAAGGATTTAAATAAAAGTAAAGTTGCCTGAACTAGAAGTGGTTGCTCCTGGTTCTGATCATTATATATTATAAGGCATGCTGTCGCATAGTTAGGACAGTTACCCTGCCAAATGCAAGCAGGAGGAATTTGCAGTGTTTATAAGGATTTTGATGAAGGATTCTTTTAAGTATTGAGAGTTTCTTTCCTACAGTCTTCCCTGTGTCAGGTATTTGGTCCATCTCAACCCTGTTGGTAATGGTTACTATCAAAAAGAAGATAAAGTCAAGAAGGAAGAAGTCCTTTGTCAGAGATTGAGACGTTAAGTGTACTGAATGCATTGCTATTTTATTTGCTTAGTCATTCATACCATAAGGCCTTCCTGAGTAGACTCTTGCAAGTCTATGTCTGTTTCCCAGGTCTGTTAAATATCACCTCAGAGATCAGGAAAAATTTCTCCCGCTCCCCTTTAACCCTTTTAGCCAGGGGCAGCTGAAGTAAAGATCACTTCAAAGGCCAAGCATGGCTTTTATTTTCTTACTGAGCATTGCAGTGGCAGTAGACAGTAGCCCTAATTTTTCTGTCGCAGTTAAATGTTACAACTGTGCCTGGTACTCTTCATATTTATACATATCAGGAACATCTTTTGTAAAGACGCTGGAATTGCAGTAGCTTAAAATTGGTGTTGTAGAAATGGGATCATTCCCCATGCACATTAAGAACTTTAAGGCAGAAAAGACATGTGTCTCAACATCTCTTATCTTCAGTGCTAACTCCTTTCAGGAGTGCTTAGATAAGATTAAAAGAACCAGGCTTCCTTCCAAACATCTCCCACTTTTTCACCTGAAGAAATTTGCTGAGAAAGGAGCAGAGTCAGCTGCCAGCATGTCACAATGCAGATTGAAATTCAAGGAAAATAGGGCTTATTTCTGCAAATGTGCATGTGAAACTGAGCTCTTTTTTGATGTTGCAATTGAGTTTATAGAAGTGGTTCTGTTTTCTCCTCTTGGTCATTCATTTTTGGTGAAAAATTGTTTAAAACATATAGTAACTCCAAACCAAAATCTGAAAGGATTCTGCCAAGTAGTTTAAATAAACTAAAACTAAATTCAGCAAATTATTTGATCTGCAAAGTTAGGTAGTCCGAAAATGTACATGCTAACATTGCCCACAAAACTTTACCTTTCAACCTCCTTCAGGTGTATATTTTTATCTTAGGGAAACAGGTGTCAGTAACAAAGATCTCTGCTTTGTTTGGCAGATAGGGAAATACAGACATAAAGATGAAAAAGACATTAAAACTGAAAAGGAATATTTGATAATCTTGTAGGGTAATGCTCCCAAACCAAATATTTAGTGTAATCAAATTGTTTATAATGGCTTGCCTTTATTTTTGACCTCTCTATTCTGAGATTCTAAATAGTGTGTGACAAGGTCCCTAAAATACTGAACTGTTTTGTATGGAGGACTGAATACAGCCGACTGTCAACTTAATCTTGTGCTTCAACAGGCAAGCATGCAAGCAGGGTATCAAAAATGTAACAAATGGAGTAGTCCTGTAGGTGATGAAACAAAGGCCAAAGTCTCTCTTCAGGAATCAGACATGAGAGTTTCTGTGTTAGAGCTTTTTTTAGACTGAAGGCAGTTGGGAGTATGGACAATGGATGAGAGGCTGGAAGATGCACACAGATTTTTTTCTCCCTTACTCCTCTTCCTAAATCATATAAATAATACCAGATTAGTTCTGTGCTCTTCTCAGTATGATTTACTGGTATAATTGAACTCATACACTCAGTCAACATCACATTTATCTACCTATGTTCCTGGGTTGTCTGTAGCTGTAATGTGCGTGGTAGGGGCTGCTTATGGTTGTGTCTTGCCCTACAGCTGGGTGAGGGAACGCTGTGGAAGAGAGGCAGCAAGGGGAAGGGAAGAAGGGACTCTGACTCCTGTAGCCCCTCTAAATCTTCCTAATATCTTGTATTTCTGACGCTAGTTTTCTACTAGTGATTTGAGATCAGAATTAAATATTAGCATCCTGACTGGATTTTTCCTATCCTATGGATGTTTATATGCTCTTTAGACACTGTTAATAATTCTTTAAAATGTAGTACTGGCTTTTGAAATTTTGAAAGCAATAGATGGAACTTAACTAGCTAGCAATTGCTGTGATAGCAGAATGGGTTTATCATAACTCTGTGTAAGTAGGTTGCAAGCATCAGTTAATGTATTACTGTGTTTTTCACAGCAGGAGATAGCATTTAAATTTTGTGTCTAGAATCTGTGCAAGTCCATACATAAAAATAGAAGTATATATTCATATCTAGGCTGCTTAAAAATATTGGGAATACTGGTGTCCAGTGCAGTTATTATTCAGGCTTTAGTGATAAAACACATAGGAGTAGTTTTACATGCTTATTTGATAGTGGCACCCGAAAGACCTATTAGGATTAAGAGTTAATTGGATGAAACAGTGTAAAAATATGATTAGGCACCAAGATAATAAGTTTTAATGAAAAGCATTGCTTGAAATATCCTTGTGTCCTCTATATTTAGAAAAAGTGCAACATGAGCAGTGATGGTAGCAGATTCTTTAGCCTGAATTTGGAAATGACTCTTGGAAAACTACCTTTTATACAGGGAAAAAACAATCATCTCTGTTCCTGAAGCATCTGATTGAGGACACAGAATGCAATTGTCTCCCTTTGGAAATTGGTCAGATGTGACAGGTTTTTAAATCTAAAAATAATGCTTTTTTTTTTGTTATTCTACATGTGGGAAAGCCCTTATTCTTATATTTTAACCATTAGCAGAATCCCAGAGAGAATAGCACTTTGAATAGCTTTCTTCTAATTTGACCTGATTATTATACTTTCAAAACCTAAAGGTCAAACTCAAATGGAAAGCTGCCTACAGATCTCTAGTCTTTCAGTGTCTTAACGTAGGATGTGTGTGAGATGGTGACAGGTGGCTTTAAAGTACCTTTTGCCCTTTCCTAATCCTGGTTTATGCGGATTTAAACATCACAGACATAGTAAGTAGTCAGCAAACTGCTCTATCTCATACATAGCTGCCCAGAGATCACTGGGAACTAGGAATATACAGAGATTGTAGTGTTTTACCTTCATATCTTTCTGGTATGCACTCTAGTTGTAGTCTGGAGTAGGATCTCCTCTGGCGACCTTAACCCATATTCAGTTTGTATGAGGTTTTTATAGTGGTAAATTAGTTCAAACCAGCAGCTTCATAGTTGTTAATCTTATCTTTTATTTTGTGTTGCAACTTGATCAATATGTGAGTTTACGTAAGAAGTAAATGTGTTGTACTATAACAAGAGTATAGAGTGAAGTAGAAATAGAGCGGCGAGCAGGACTAAGGAAGTGATTTTCTCCCAATGTTCGGCTCTGGTGAGGCCACACCTCTAATACTGTGTTCAGTTTGGACCCCTCACATCGAGGACGTCGAGGTGCTGGAGCGTGTCCAAAGAAGGGCAACGAAGCTGGTGAAGGGTCTGGAGAACAAGTCTTATGAGGAGCAGCTGAGGGAGCTGGGGTTGTTTAGCCTGGAGAAAAGGAGGCTCAGGGGAGACCTTACCGCTTTATACGACTACCTCAAAGGAGGCTGTAGCGAGGTGGGGGTCGGTCTCTTCTCCCAATCAGCAAATGATAAGACAAGAGGAAATGGCCTCAAGTTGCGCCAGGGAAGGTTTAGGTTGGATATTAGGAAAAATTTCTTCACTTGTGTTGTGAAGCATTGGAACAGGCTGCCCCGGGAAGTAGCTGAGTCACCATCCCTGGAGGTCTTCAAAAGACACGCAGCTGCGGTGCTTAGGGACGTGGTTTAGTGGTAGACTTGGCAGAGCTAGGTTAATGGTTAGACTAGATGATCTTAGTGGTCTTTTCCAACCTAAATGATTCTATGATTCTAAGAGAAATAAAAATTACTGTACTTATTGATTACATTCTGCTTTGCAGTACTGTTTGCTGTCTCTTGTAACTTCATCTTTAAAGAAGCAAATTAATGTCTGCAAGGAGATATTAGGAAAACAAGAAGATATAGGGAAGAAAGGAAAAGGAAATGGCAGTTTAATAGAATGTGATCCATACTGGGATAACTGAGGGAATAGCAGCAGAAATAAACAAAGAGGAGAGTTGGATGTCCATTAAGAAAACAGTAAATGGTTCTTGGTGCTGTAGCTCTACAAGCAAGGTTTGATTTTAATGTTCTCTTTCATCAAAAAGACCTTGGTGCAGAAATGGAAGAATGCTAGCAATAACAGGTTATATAATTTCTTTTTAATTTCTACTGATTGTAGTCAATGCTTCAGTATTTGAACTGGTTGTAATCTGATAATTGGAAAAGTTGGATGATAGTAAAACATGAGAGAAGTTTCATGTATCTTGAATGAGTGCTATAAGTTTTATTGAAGCTCACTTACCTGAATTAACAGATGATAAAGCTTCTCGAAAGCTAATGTATTACTAGATTCATGAGACTTGTCAAAGCCCAAGCAAGATGGAATCAAAAGTGATTATTGACAGTGAGGTGAATAAAGGAACAGATATGGCTTAACTCATATAACAGGGATGATATGGGATGCCTGTGTTGATCACTGAGGATGTAAATGTTTGTCTTGAATTTTCACTAGGTCTCTGCTGCATACAAAGAGAGAGATCTCAATTTCTGCTGGAAAAGGCAAGCATGACTCAGCAGAGTTTCTCTTCATTGGTCTTTAGTTCACCTTTTCGTATTATCATGTTCCGTTTGTCTGTATGATGATGACAGCTTTTTAAATGAGAACTTTACCATTGATATACATGCCTTTGCTCTTCATGTTGAATCCTTTTATCATGCTCAAGAGGTAGCAAGCCTTGAAGACTGCTCAGAAACAACAGCAAATAAAAATTCAGGAAACTGATTGTCTGAAAGGTTGACTGGAAAAACTAACTCGACTACAATGACTTCCTGCTTGCGTCTAGGACATCTAGATACCTAGTTTCTAAAACTATACACTTTTTTTGTGTTCTTTTCTTGAAAAATACCTTCTTTTCTTCCTGCAGTTGATCCAGTCATCTGATGTTTCATTTGAATAATGCCTTCAGGTAGCTGGTCATTGACTGCTGATGAATCTTAATTGAGACTACTGAACACTGAAGCTTTCCCTTGTTAGCATGACGGAGCCAGAGTTTAACCTTATGTACCCCAATTTTTTTTTTTTAATCCAGAAGAAAAATTTTTAACTGTGACCTGTGGAAATCTGAACATTTTGGGAACTGAAGACATACGTGGTGGTGTGTACTTGACCCATCAGGTTTTCACAGGTAGATGGCAATAGTAATATATCAGGACAACTGAATCCCCTCTTCCTTTTTTTCATTGTGCAATAATTAACTGGTTATCCAGCTTCATAATTCAAAGGTCTAAGGTTTGAGGCTTGTCCTCTTAATTATTTCTGGAGTTTTGACTACAGTGGTACAATATGAATAAAACATTACCTTCAGGTCAATATGAGGGTTCAAGCGCATAGCCTTCAAATTAATGAAACAATGCTTCTGCTGTACCTAATCAGCCACAAAGGATTATGGGGACCTAGGGCATTTTCATTAGTATCTCTTAAAGTGTCTGACACAAAGTGATACAGCTCTAGTTTTTCTGGAAAGGCTAAACATTAAACAGTTGTTCCTAAAGAATAAAAGGAGTTTTTAATATCTAGGGGAATGTAGTATGTAACTTCCTATCTACTTTTAATAGCTTGTGGCTCTGACTTGCAATAACATTTAAGGACAATTGTTTATCTTAAACAAAAGAAAACAAACAAAAAAAAAGAATACCCCTCTTCCTACCCCTAAAGCCTTTTAAGACGCCAGTAATTACAATGGGTAAGTTGCATAGCTCTGTTTGTATACATTTTTTTCAAATTCATAAACTATTTCCAACTCATAAACTACTGTTCCAGTGGAAATGTAAACACAATGAGTAAAGACTGTGTTCCAGTTTCTTGACTATGCCCTTCACCTTATGGTGTAGTGCAACTGCACTAGAAACTCAAGTGCTACGGATCCAAAACTTCTTAAGCACCAGAGAAGTAACTGAATGGTTTTAATTTAAGATCTTATCCTGAATAGTGTTGATCACCGTGTCCTGAAAACAGTAAAACAGCAGGAGGTATCCTTTACTGTGCTGGGATCTTTACAAGTCTCCTAATCAGGAAAAAATCTTAAATTCTGGAAGTGGATTATGCAATAATAACTTCTGTATGCAAGAATGAGCACCAAGAAGAAGGAGGAATTCAGTTAGTTTTCTTGCAAAATACAAAACACATCATTAAGCTGTTCTTGGTGGTAAAGTTTCACCTCAATTCTCTGTTCTGTGAAGTGGCTTTAGAAATAACATTGCATGCTTGCCTGCTGGTAGCTTAAGTGGATCTAGCTTCTCCAGACATGGAGTTTGCCAGTTCCTTTGGAGTTATAAGGTACAGTCTGATGAGATGTTGGCATGAACAGTGAAGTCGGTTTGAGTGTTGTCCCCCCTGCTGCCATTTGCAGCTCTCTCCTGCATTTGTGGAACTGTGCTGTAAGGCAAGCACAGCGGTTGTCTGTCTTTTGAGGACCTGCGTAACTGAGGAGACAAAAGGGAGGGTGAATTGCAATGCTGCAGCTCAGAGGAAGGATGGATAAAGGGGGAAGGGTAGACTTCTCAAGCCAGTTACCTTGCTTACCAAAGTCTGTGCTCACTGAACTGTCCTATATCTCATTCCTGTGAACAAGTCCCCCAAGGAAGAGAGAGGGATTTTTAATTATTGTAATCCTCTTGACCTTATGCATTCATGAGTTTGGTCTCTTCTTGTCAAAGTAGTTTTGCGGGTTGGCTGAATCAGGTATTACTTTCAAAGCAAATGTTTTGGGTATTGTTCCTTAGCAGTCAGCTAAGAATTGCTAAAAATGTATCAATTATCTTGAGCTATTGTTTTCTTCATATTTTTTCCATTTAATAGAACAAAAAATATTCATACTGTAAATACCTGTATACAACTCAATGATTGGTATGCACAGGGTGTTGCAGGGCAGCTGTATTTTGGTCATATAACTTGGTTCTCAGAAAGATCCTTTCATAGGCCAATTGCTGTCTAGTCCTCTTTTTCAGTGAGCAGAAAACTTGTTCACAAAATTCATGGAGTAAGACCATATTTTCAGTGTTTCTGTTAAGTACGCAGTGGTTAATCTCTGGCTCTCTGAAATACACATCAAAACTATAAGAATCTATCATCTGCAACCCCTGTACTGCTAAACCATGGTCTTTTGTGCTTAGTGTTATTGCTCTGATTTTGGCCTGAAATTCTAATTAATATGCTACTAATCTGAAGGATTATTGTTTATCCTTTCTCAGGTGCTTTTGATGGACTGCCCTTGTGATCTCTGGAGCATTTGATCCTGGCTGTTGGAGAAACAGCACATAACAGTTCTTAGTATGTGAGAACCCCACTTTTGAAGAAGTTCATCCTGAACACCTCTGAAATCTGCTATTAATAGGGATGTATGGCAAAGAAAATAGGTAATTTAAGATATTGACACATAGTAGATACTGTTGCCTGTTTGGTAATTAAGTTTTTGAACCAACCCTGTGGGAAGTGAAAATGGAAGTAATTTGTGGGACATTCTAGTTTGAATGATTTATTAAGGAATAGTAATCTTACCTCTTACTAGATTCACTGTCATCTCGTGCAACATCGCACCTGCATTTACTTGTAACAATTGCTGAGGTGGATGGTATACTGTTTTCTCCTTCTGTCTTTTCTACTAAATATTTTTATCTGAGAAGAATACTAATTTCCCTTCAGATTTTTCTAGCTCTCATCTATAAAGTGCCTGAGGGATTCACCTAGTTTTATACACAGGAAACTGCTGCACAGAAGAATCTTGGTTAAAAATATCCTTTGATTTTTGGTTACCTCAAGAAATCAAGGACTTAGTTTCAGAATACTTGGTACTACAAATTAAAAGCACATCTCCCATCAACTTTGTTTACAGCAATGAGCACTTCAAGTTTTGCTAAGCAGGCCCAGGTGTCTCAAATCAGAAAATGAATGCTTCAGAAGTTTTAAGTGACTTCCTATTACATAGAAAGGCTGTTGGCTAGACGGAGCTAGAGTAATGTTCTCTGGTGTGGTAAACATCTTTCCTTCTTTCTTGTTTTATTTGCTGTATGTATTTACATTTCTGCAATAAATGAGGCAGGAGGTTTCCTTCACTGCTTTGTCCTCATTGATTACAATACCTGCTGGTATGTTGAATGAGGTAGCATCCTGTGGAAAACAGCATGTCCAGGCTTCAGAAATGAAGATACTTTGGCTCTTACTTTGAAAGATGCGCTATGCGTTTCTCTCCTTTATGGAATACTACGTTGAGATGCATAGCTTTGAAAGTGGATATTATCATGCAGAACACTTTAACGTGGGAAAGGCTAATATTTGTATTGTTTGTGTTTTATATGTGGCTACAGTGAAACCCAGGATAGATATTCACTGAGAAATTATATTCTACCATGTGAGCACTCTTGGGATGTGCACTTGTGGTTTTGTAATGCTGCTCAGTCTTGACTTGCAGAATGAAGTCTGTTTTTTGGGAAAACATCAAGAAGACAAGGATTCCAGTCATGCTTTTTCTCAGCATAGCTCAATCTGCTCTTGTAAAGGGTCTTCAGAGTTAATTCCATCCTACCCTATTTCCCTTGTGAGTAGGCTAACTTGTTTTTAGAGCATAAGTTATTTGGAAATGCCTCTTTACTGCCCATTCCTTTTCAAGTACAAATTCCACGTGTTGCTTCCTTGCAGGGCAGAGCAGGTGCTGAACAGTCAGTGAATTTGAGCAAAAATGAGGAGCTCTGTTCCTCAGAGACAAAGTGCCAAAGAAGTCTACTTGCAGTAAGGCAGGTACCAAGAACTTTGGTAACTAGAGATACAGCCAGGGGCAAAGCATACCTGCCCTTGGTTTGTGACTGTCTCCAGGATGGAGCACAGGGGCTTGCAAGTTGAACCAGATAGTCCCAACCAAAGGGAGGAGGAGAGGATTGGGAATTTAGTCTTTCTCCACTTCCTTTTACCTTTCAGGTAAAGAAACGTCATCTCCATACTGCTATTGTTAAACTCCATCAAAGGCCCAGTGCTGCAGGGGATAAAATGGGGGTATTTGGAAGCTTGTTTTGACTGTCTTTACTAGTCTCACTTGTTCAGTGGCAGTTACGAAAAAAGGTGCACAGTTCCCATGCACTGCTTTTTTGTTCCAGGGTGCAGTAATATAATTCCAGGTTGAAAGAGAGGTTGTAATATGTTACTAACCAGGAGACCTTGAGGAAACTTCTTGCCACAGCACCAGCTGCATTGTGCAATCCTGACTTTATGGTTTCTGTTCTGGCCTGATTCACATCTCCTGGGTTTAATGTTTCTCACGTTCATGTGGTCTGGGGATCCACCTTTGATCCGATGTGTTTGTCTTCTGGAAATCTGTGATCTAGTGATGAATATGTATTAGATGCTTGAGAACAATGTCAAGCAAGGCCCTCTTTTTGTTACTTTGAAATTAAGTGCTTTTTGTTTGTTTGTTGTTTTTTGTTTGGTTGGTTTTGGGCAGGGGGGGAATACCTCCTTGGCAAATAACTGCCATTATTTTTAGGTATTGTAAAATGTGATATGGCTTATATCAGAAACTTGTTGAACTCGAGGGCTGTTTTCTGCATTTCTGTTAAATGAATGTGACACTTCAAATTGTAGAACAGCAAAGATAGATGAAATCTGAAGAATGAACTTGCTGCTGTTGGGTTGTTACACTATTAGCCAGGTAGTGACTGAGTCATTTTTAGTTTAGATTTGTATGACTTGTCATACCAGTGTTGTCTCAAAAAATGAGCATGGCTACAAGGAGCCTTGCTTTATTATGATTAAACGAAAATAATAACGCAGCTTGCCATGCTAGAGGCATAGGATTTAATGGTGAAACTTGCATGTGAAATTGCAAACACATCTCATGACAGAAAATGTTTTCCTTTTGCAAAAACCTGGGTTTATCCAAGGACAGATTGACCACAGGATTACCAAATGCCAATGGCAATTAGAGCTTTACTGGATAATGCGCTGGGCAGATCATCAACCTCTGTAAACTGTCCTAGCCCTGAGAAGTTCAGAATAGACAAGAAATTTACAGATGCAGGTCTGACCCACTGTTTCTTTAAGTGAATCTCTCTCTCTCTCTCTCTCTTTTTTTTTTTTTTTGTGTTAACTAACTATCAGCTTTCTGTCTTTATCTAGTCATACATCAACCCTGGTGTTTCTGTCTATTTGTTAAGAACTGGATGAGTTTGGGTACTGCAAATTAGAGCTGAACCCTGGTCAAAAATCAGGCCTTTTAATTTTTAACTTCAGTGCTTAGCATGCGTCCTTAATGTGTAAGCAACATGGCTGTTTGTTCTAAATTACAACTTTAACAGCTTTTCTGATTGCTTGCTCACAGCAAAAACCAGGCAAGCAAACACTTCCCAAACTATATTTGGAATTAAAACCAGAATTTGGTGAACAACTGCATTGCCTATATTTTCTCCCTCTAACCTTGTAACAGATGTAATCTGCACGTTCTTAAACCTGAAATAATGCATTAAAAATCCCTAGAACTAATTCAGTCAGAAAATGTTCAATGGACAGTCAACAGGAAGCTAAGAGGGAGAGGTGCGCTGCGTTGGCACAGGCAGTTTTGGATGTAGTTATGGGAGAACCTGGAGGTGTTTGATCTTGCAGCTCAAATCTTGCTGAAGCGCTCTTTGATGGTGTCCAGCAGGACAAGGGTCCCTTTGGTTGGGTGGTGAGGTGGCATGGTAAAGCGAGAGGAGAAAATTTTAGATGAAGTAAACTGAGAACAGCATTATCCTGTGCTGGCTCCTTAGTGACTTTCATTCTTAAGCAGTGAAGTATCTGGGCTGATCAGTTAATTTCTCTCTGAGTGCAAAGAATAATGGGTGGGAGGGCTGACCCACAGTCTCCTCACAGGGCTTCCCCTCACTGTCAACAGCGTCTCTGCTCATTCCTGTTTGAGAATCGTTCTTGCCCACAACCCTCTGGGAAATGGTGATGTGTAGAAATGATAAAGGTGAATGAGGCAGGAGCACGCCTTCTGTGTGCTGGCTGTGTGGGAGTGAAACAGGTGCCTCCCGAAGTTTGTATCCCAGTCACCCCAAACATGCAATGACAGAAGTGTGCATGTAGCTCCCAGTCTGGGGTTACAGCTCCGAAGCACTGTCTGCCCTGTCTGTGAATTGCTGGTGAGTGAACAGCTTTAAACTGTTCCCCTTTTAATTAAGAATGGTCAATCCGTGTGTTGGCTTTTCAGGCACCCATCTGTACACAGCGGATCTACTCGCACCCCTCTGAGGATCCCTTTCTTCCCTCCCCATCGGCGTTGTTGGGGGATTAAAGCAGCGGCGGCCCCATACACAAACGCAGCTGGTTCCGTTTGGTCAGCCTGAGCCTTGCTGTGAAACCACGACAAGAATTCCAGTAAGTTGGCAACACTGAAACACAAAGAAAACAACAATAGGAAAAGTCCTTCCGTGCAGAAAGGAATGTTTCAAGCACTGTTCTCCTACAGTGAAAGGAGAGAGGGTGGGAGGGAGGAGAGAGATTTGAAGAGGGCAGGTCCCCCTCCTCCCCCAGCAGCTCTGGATCTTGTGATGGAGAGATCTTATCCTCTCTTTGTGATTCAGAGGTGCCAGGAAGCTAATTGAATATTCTGATCTGCCCCCAGTGTTTCTTGTGGCTTGACCCCGGTGCTGTGTCGTACCACTACACCAAACAGCCCTGAACCTGCATAAATCACAACCTTGCAAAAGCCTACACTCCACATCTTCTCCCCCTCCCTCCCCCCCCCTTCCTTTTCTAGTTTGATAGATAGAAAACCTTTACAGAAAGGTTTAGGGGGCTTAGCGTCCTACAGGACCTAGAGAAAAATCACCATCTGCTAATAAACTTGTTCCTCTGCAACTTTTGCAAGAATAATGCAGGCACCTCCACCCCTTACTTGAAATTGCTGTCCAAAGCAAAAAGAAGAGTTAATGTTTTGAAATATCACTTAAGTTCTGTTGCAGTGTCAGCAAACACCCACTGCAATGTAATGAACGTGGCATGAAGCTGACAGAAATAATATATGGAATTTATAAAGGCGATATCATTAAAAAAGATCTGACAAAGTTTCTTGTAAGGCAAATAGACCCATCTTTCTCCCGTGGTGTATGTGCACGGTACTGTATTGTTCACATGCATGTGTATGTGTGAACACATACATAGAAAGGAACAGCTTGGCATAACTAAATTTTCTACATGCAAGACTATTTCTGAGCAGTATCAAAGTAATTTAACTTTGTTTATGTATGATGCTTCTGATCCTGCAAGGAAAGCCTCTAAAATGTTTGCTCTTTTACCAAGACTGCATTTCTACCTAAAGTATCAGGGTATCTTTATCTTTCCCCTGTGATACTCTGCACTGCTCTACCCTTGTTAGTAGGTATATGATTCCTGAAATAGCAGTAATAAAACACAGGCAGGCATTTCACTTGTGCTGTGCACTATTAGAATCACAGTAAGGTGTCTCAGGCTGATATCTTAAGCATTCACAGCCAAAGCACTTTACCAAGCTGTTTTTATCTCTTTAAGAAGTTGCAGAAGTAAGTTTCATTGCTACACTTTTCCTTTTGCAACATTTCTGTGAGGAATAAAAAAAAAATTCTAAGCTTTATCCCCTGCATCGATAAGTAGGTATTTCCAAATTGTCAAATGCACTTTTCTTGTTTGGAGCATGCCTTTGGGATGCTAAAACCTGGGACATGTTTCACTTGCAAACTGAAATTCCCCTCACCTACTCAAAACATTCAGTGTAGCACCATGGAGTCCGATACGAAGCGTGTGAAGTGCAGGGACTTGGAAGCATCCTGCCTATCCTGCGAAGCGCGGAAGGAGGGGCAGAGGCAGCCTGTGGCTGCAGGGCCTGGAGCAGTGCCTGATTCCCTCATGCTAGTTCCGGGGCCGCTGGGTATAAAGAGCTTTATGCAATGTCTGGAGGGTGGGAGTTTATAGAAAACGCGATGTCTCAACAGGCGAACACGCCTTTCTTCTGCAACTAGCGGGATAAGAAAAAGATACCGGGCTCCCTGTGCTGCTGCTGTGCAGATCAGCACCCCGGAGTCGAGCAGCCAGCTTCTGAGGGAGCTGGAGCATCCCAGCCCAGATGGGACCTCACCATCGGATGGATGGAAGAGCAGCAACTGCCTGCAAACTGCTCGTATTATTCACTGCATGCATAATGCAGGGCAGTTGCCAAGGTAAGCGCTACGCTCCAGCCTGTGCCCCGACCTCCCCGGGATGGGACCCGCGCACGCCGCAAGGAGTGCGTCCCTGGCCTGGGGACTTCTATGAGAAAAAGACCGAAGAGCCTGAGGTAGAGTGTTAACGGGAGTTGATTCAAGGAGCTTCCTGTTAGTTAGGAGAGAGAGCTGGCTCTGTCCAGGAGCCATTTGATGATGGAGTTGATTTCTGTAGTGGAAAAGGAAGCGGCACCTTAAAAAACCCCTGCAAACCCCACTGGCTCTGTAATTTTGCTTCATCTTGGTTTTCAGTTGTCCCAGGGTGTTTTTTCTAGTTTGTGCAAACTTTTTTTTTCTTTTTCTCCTGGTTGCACAAAACAGCAACACACACGTTGCTGAATTTGGAGGGACAGCTCAGGCTTTGCAACTCCACGGTCTAAGCTCCCAGGGCTGTGCAGGGATGCAAGCGGGCGGCGTTTCCTGCCCGCGTACCGCTTAGTGGCTCCGGGTACGGTGGAAAGCGACAAAGACAGCGCAGAGCCTTCGCGTTTTTTTTTTTCCCCTCGCGGTCTTTGTGCCCTCCTTGCCGCTGCTCTGCAGACCAGAGTTCACCCGCGCTCCGGGAGCGCGCTCGGTAACCGCTAGAACCGCGCCGAGGGTTGGTTTCGGCGAGAGGCGCGGGACGGCGGCTCCTGCGCGCCGGGGCCGNCTTTGTCTCCGGGCTTTGCCGTTGCTAGGCGACGCGGCAGCATGTGACTCGGGCCGCTCCGCGCCGCGGGCGCTAATCTGGCTGCGGGGGGGCGGCGCCCGCCCCCCGGCTCCCGGCCCGCGGCCCCGCAGCGGAGGCGGAACCGGGCTCGGTGGGGCAGGAGTGGCCGAGGCGCCTCTGCTGGGCCCCGGGTGTTGAGCCGGCGGTCCTGCTGGTCTCTGTGTGTGTGTCTGTCTGTCTGTGCGTTCAAGTTGTTAATCTGCTTGCTTTGCTCAACTCTTAGTTTAAGCTCCTTAGGCAGAATCATGTAAGTAATTATATAGCAACTGCTGCTAGTAGCTCCCACTTTGGAGCACCGAAAGAGGAGATGGCTAATGTGCAGCAGGAGACCTGCAAAAGCCCCAGCCAAGGAGGTCACACTGGGCAGAGAGTTAATCTTGCGCGGTGTTACTTTACATCGGATAGGGTGGAAGCGGCAGTGCCGATCTAGAAGTGTATTTCTTTGCTCTACGGCCACTTCTGACTATGCGGGACGTGCCCAGTGAGTGACATGACAGGAGAAGGAGAGGGATGCTTGAACTAGCATCTTTAGGCAGTGGAAGTGCTGGGTTTTTGCTGGTTCCTCCCCCTCCACTCTCTTTAGGGCAGTTGGATAAATAGTTGTGCAAACGAAACAATATAGTTTTAGTAATGGTGTAACCAATACAGATAAAATGTCTGGACAGCAATCTTGGCCACACTGTGATTGTTGTGAAATACTTGATATCCTTAAGTTGAGCTCCTTGAATCTTGAGATCAGGTCAGGCTCTCGTTTCAAAAAAAGCATTGAGAGAATCATGAAAACAAATCCAAGGCTCCAAAATAAATTGGTGAAATTTATTTCCTAATCCTCAGTATTGTTAAAATATGCTTCCAAAGATATTTTTGAAGGTCTGAGGTTGGCAACACCTGGGCGTTCCAAGTATGTGCTGGGTGTTTCTAGAAGTACTTTTACCTGAATGCTTGATCAAATGATAGTACCACAATTCTTCCCTGGATTTATTGGAATTAAACATAGAACTACA
Organism: Chauna torquata; assembly: GCA_013399475.1. Taxonomy (NCBI): domain Eukaryota; kingdom Metazoa; phylum Chordata; class Aves; order Anseriformes; family Anhimidae; genus Chauna; species Chauna torquata. The sequence goes on along the minus strand of VXAL01013484.1, from coordinate 74,877 downwards.
AACTGAATAAAAATACTGCCTCTTGTAATGGCCAGTAATACAGGGCCTGGTTCTGCAACCTTTCCTCTCTAGGCCTTGTTGCCTGTAAGGTAACTTTTATCGGAAAATATTGCAGCTGGAACCAAAAAAACTACCTAATGAAAGGTAGTGTCAAGAAGGAGTATCATGGGACTAATGTTAGTGTTTGTTTTGAGGAATCAGAAAGCATTTTGTGCTCATAAACTCTAGACGCGAGATGGATGTTGCACTCTCAGCAGTTTTGCGGAGGGCAAATGAGATCAGTAGGGCAACTTTTCAGTCAAACAATGAGTTCTTTAATCTTACTGCAAAGCATATAAGATCTGTGTGCTCATGCAGTATCCCATGTAGTGTCTGGTATTGGTCTCACCTTATCTAACATGGAAAGTCTGCTGTACTTTTTTGAGGAGGATTTGGTACCTGAAAGTGCTTGAAGATTTTGCTGTGCTTAATGGTTCGGTGCCAGAGGAACTGTTAGTTTCTTTATAAAATCATTCATATATATGAAAATCATATAAATAATTCATAAACATTTTTCTTTATAAAGAAGAACCCTTCTGTCTAGACACAAAATACAACACTTTTTGTACATCTACTATATTTAATATTTCTGCTGTCCATATATTTCAGTTACTTAAATTTCCTTCATTGTTTTTTTTTTGGTGTACCTTACATCCTGATGACCTACTTTCAACACAGATTATGTACATTTTCCAGAAAATAAACATATTAGTATTAAAATAATGCTAATGATTTCATGAAGAATTAAATGTTTTGACTTTGGTGTTGGCTTTTGTCACCAATTCTATTAAATTAGTGCACATTACAAGACAACATCAGTCTCACCTTTTTTCAGACTTACACATACTTACACTGAAACTTTGGCTTTGCAGCAATTTATTTCAAAGTACCAATTTGCTTTTGTAAGGCCAGACCTTCACTGTACTTCATAGTTTACAACATCTAAATGGTTTTGCCACCCCCGCGTTCCCTCCCCCTTGTTTCTGGTGGATCTTTTTATTTTTTCAGCACTCTTCATGTATGGTATCAAGGAAGACAGATTCGTGTTGCTGTGAATCATATGAAATCAATGATTTCTTAGCAGGCTATATTTTCCTTGCTGATAATCATAATATTAGTGTAAACTTACACATTTTGGGAATGCAGCTGGAAACCTAAGCATTCTCATTAAAGGTCTTTCTCATTACATACATGCTAATTTTTTGAATTTTTGGATTGCGTATTGTGCTAAGAGGCCAGAAGATCACAGCTAGATTCACTTCTAACATTTATTTTTGCTCCTTTTTTAATAACTTATAGTTTACTGATACTTTTTAAACTCTTCTGTTGCTGCTATCAAGTCCAGAAGACTTTTTTAAAGAACTTTTTTTTAAAGAAAGCCAGTTATCTATTGTGCAGGCAGCTGGTCAAAATGTGATTTGTGCAGAAGCTTTGCTGTAACACAAAAGTTAGTGCATCAAATTTGATTTACCTCTTAAATCTCTGCAGTGATAGATCATTGGTTTAAATGTCACCCAGACCAATGTGACTAAAATTTGTTGCTGTTAAAAGATCTCTGTTAGTCTAAGAGAATGAAGGCTATTTTAAGACTGAATCTGTATGGTGTGATATCATATCTCAGAAATCATAATGAATGGTTGTGTGAAGTGAGGCCAGTAATGAATGGGTATGGTAAGTCCAAGTGGAGAAAACCTCTAGCAGCTCTTTCCAGAATGGCATGGAGAAACATGCTTTTCCATCAAGCATTGTAAGAGTTCAATCTCCACATTAATAATTCAGCGTGTTTTTATAGACACTGCCTTCAAATCTATTCAATGTCTGTAGGATATATATGTATATATAGTGAAATGCTGTAGGCGACAGGCCAGAGTCAGTGTTCATGCTCCCTTGTACAGTGCTGTGTATGTTTAAATGACAGAGAAGCCTGTCTGTAAGATTATGCCCCTGCCAAGACCTACTGTTTGAAGACTGTGAATGAGGCTTTCCTTAGGGACCAAGGATTTGGCAGTAATGAGAATGGAGAAAGGTTGGCAAAGAAAATGAATGTGCCAGTGCAATCCCTACTGACAGTTTCATAGGTATTGTGCATTACCTATGGGCTGCAGCATTCATCATAATCCTGCACTAGTATAATTTTCTTGGTTTCTCTTGGTGATGTACTTGGACAGAATCAAGAGCAAAACTCCCACTCACTGTCTGTCTACCTGGTTCTGAACTTGCTTCTTTCCTGAGGGCTAAAAATTTAAAAGTACATCTCAGTGAAACACGTTGTAATCTTCTGGCATTTTAATTAACGAGTCATAGTTCTGTGCACTGACAGTCATCTTTTTTGTAAGGCTCTTTTTAATGAGTAGTCCTCTTTTAATACACCTCTTGAATTTACTTAATAATTTACTCTTTCTGTATCGTGTTCAGCAAAGCATAGCAGGAATTTGCTAAGTAATCAGCTAAAGCGAAGAATGGGACAACCCCCAAAATTTTAGTTAAAAATTGAAGGCAGTAATTGGATGACACCTGGATAGATTTAGGTTCTACGCCAAATGCTAGAATTACAGTAAATAATTAAGCTACAAGAATCAAGACAAATAGAGACAGAGCATCTAAGGAGATTTTGGCTAAGATAAACGTGTTGTGTACGCGTTCAATTTCCCTCTAAGACAAACCAAAACCTTCTTTCATATATTGAGCTGATTGGAAATTTGAGCAATGAAATCCCACTTTAATCCAGATTTACTTTCCATGTGTTTTGCAGGAAATGAGCAAAGATTCATTTGGGGGAAAGGTAGAATGCAATTTCATTAAAGCCTTTTAATTCTTTTCCTTTTGGGCTTCCTGGATTGACATGAAATCACTCACACTGTTTGGAGCCTTTCCCTATCCATACGCCTTCTTGCACTGTTAGATTATCGTCAGATCAAAGCCCAATGGTGTTTGCTTTTAACTTCTCATTATTTAGCACAGAAACTGGAGGTTCTTTTGTCAAGACTTTCTCACTGAATACTCTTATTTTTAATTAAGCAATAATCAGACACATTTTAGAGGTAGTTCCTCTTAACTGTGAGTATTGGATCAAATGTCACTTGGTCTTCCTACAAAACTTGTTTGATGTGAGAGCTTGTGAACACTCTTCAGATAGACAAATACCATGAAACTTTTGAATATTATTGTACTATAACTTTTTTAAGCAGCAGTGTTTAATTGTTTCTCCTCTTTTAGAGCTCTGCTTAATAAGTGTTAGAACCATATAGTGCTTCGGATATTTCAAAGGAAATTACACTTTCTAGAAGGTGTCATTGTTGAAAAACATTAAAGGTCCATTCTAATTAATGATCTACAGGTTGACATCTATATAAAAAGAAGTTGATGTTTTTATTCTTGATTAGGTCACTGTGGCTAATTAGCGATGATAATCAGGTAATTTGTCAGCATCTTTTTAATAGTTTACACTGAGTGTGGCAAACAAAGGACAGACTTTTTTTTCAAATTACTTAAAACTATATTACTTCATATAATTTAATAACTACCTTATTCATAAAATACCATGAACTATTTGTAGATGAAGAAAGAGCAAGGGTTCTTCTCAGGCAAGTCAATGCAACTCCACTGATTTCAAAGAAATTACCCCTGAGTTGTACCGATCTGAGAGATGGGAAATAGGATTCAGTGAAGAGTAAACATCTCTTTTAATAGCTTATTACTGCTTGAGATCCATTTTGAAGTCCACTTTCTTATGGTAATGTTCATTTTATTAACTGCTTTTTGTTCCCTTAACTCAGCACATTTTTGGAACAGTTTAAGAAATGAAGTTTAATGAGTACGTGTAGAAACGTTCAATGGAATGGATAGCCTTTAGTGGATTCTATAAGCTTTTACTGTTGGTTTCAAGCCTTTTAATGTTTTCTTTGTTTTGCAATGCTTAAACTGGATTAGAGAGATCTAAGGATCACTGTTTCAAGTTTTGCTTTGGATTAATAAAATGGCATAAAAGAGTTAACTGAAATTGTTCTACTTTTATGCCCTGTTATGTTTTAGGCTTTTAACATGAATAAATTGCCTTTGTTTTGCGCTCAAGAAGTAAGATCTTCAGCAGAAGGGCACTGTAGAGCAGCACTGTGTCTGCCCAATTATTTTCTCATGCAAGCAGGTCATGATGCCACGTCCTGGTGAGTAGAGTCAAAGAACGGGGGTCTGTTCCAATAGAGATGCCTGTGGATCAGGACTGAAGGCTCATGCCTTTGTGGAACAAGGAGGACAGGGGTTTTAGTCGTGTTCTGTAGCATCTCTAGAACAAAAGTTGGTGTAATACACAAGATATCCCAGGAATTGCTATCTTCACATTTAGAATCTAGGTAATGGCTTTTATCTGCAGAAACCATTATGCACATTAGCAACTCAGATAAATATATCAGAGGGTTTAGTTTAGTTTGAGGAAGTATTGGGCTTACAGAATTGGAGTGCATACGTATATAAATAGTCCTCCCCTGGTTTGCCCAAAAGCGGGAAGTTGGCTATGTAAACTTCTCATCAGTCAATACCAGTGGGAGACCCCATTTAGATCTGACCAAGCCCTCTTCGTACCTTGTCACCTGAGGGTACAGTTTCCCACATAAATGGGTGACGAGCCAATTTGACAGCTCACTGCTGCTGAAAGCAGGAGGCCTCACTCCTCTCCCTCCTGCAGTGCCCCATCCCATGTTACTGCCTGGGTTCTTGCTGCTTACTTTGTGCTGGCACCACTGCTTATCAATCCTCTCAGTGAGCAGCTTTCACTTACAAACCCAGTGGAAAACTAAGCCAGGGCTAGGGAAATGGGTGGTGTCCTGATGGCTTGGTGAATTAGGGCAGCACGCAGAAAGGCCTGGCAGTCACCAGAGTTTGGAAAAGAAGGTGAACCTCAGCATTGAGTGGGAGAAGGAGCGGAGTTGGAAAGAGGGAGAGAAAGAGAGACCCTTTTTTCCATGGCAGTAAGTCAGTGGATTGGCTCAGCTGGCCATGCAGTCACTGCTTAATGCTACTGTTAAGTACATATAGGAAATGCTTGGCTGGCGTGCTAGTTACAAGAGTGGTCCCATCGGGGCTATAATGAACCAGTGTCCGCACTGCTGGAAACCCTTTTTGTAAAGTTGTCTAGTGTAAACAGATGGCTTGACTTGAATGGGACTGCTCACGTGTTCACTTTTGAGCAGGATTGTAGGGCTGTTCTCAACCTGCAATACAATAAATGAGTTGGACGATGACCAAGCACTTGGAATGCTGCTGCAGTTTTTATTGGCCTTCTAGCTGAATTAATAAAACCCGATTTTTACTACTGAGAGGTATAGCAGGTTTCTAAACTATTTCACTTGGAACAAGTGAGCTACAGTTTGTGGCTGAAATTAGTGACAGACTTTGTGGTGTCTTCCATGCATATATAGGAGCTGTTTTGTTACCTTTGCAGTTTTTGTCTTTTCTGTATAAAGTCAGCCACTTTAAAGCTGGACTGACTCTCTCATTGGAAATTCCTAATATACTGTAAATGTACCAAAGTACTAAAATTCCTTTTGTTACCTCGGCAGTACATGAAAGGTATTTACTGGAGTAATTAAACTGGGTCTCCTTAGTTATTAATCTGAGCCTTGACAAATTTCTGTTGGCTGTACCAAGTGGGAGATCTGAATAGAGTCTCAGACATAGACCAATCCTGCCCTGTCTTTTTGCTCTGGCAGGCAGGCCATCTGCCTCACTGGGAGTTTTGCCTGAGTGAAGGAGGCAGCAATGATAATCCAGGCTCCTTTGGCACTTGCAGTAGAAGTGATATTGTTTCATGGGGTTTGTACTGTAATTGTAGACAATTGAAAAAAATGACAATTTAAGTGGCAGTACAAAAATGCTGATATTATTAGTCTTTATTAATTTTGCAGTTTTTAACTTTACTAAGCTAGCCACAGAAGGCACTTTAAAAATGGCTATCTTATAGTACAAGTTCAAAAAATAGTAAAACTTTAAAACTGAACTTTAAATCCTTTAGAAATTTGGTCATTTCTTCGATTTCTTTGAGAAAAATAAAAGACAAATAGTTAAATTCAGAGAAATAATGAGTACCAAAATTTAAATTAACTACAAGTGAGGTAAAAGCTCTGATCTTGACAAAATACTTTATCCATAATAAGATTTTATTGCCTATTAGATAACAGAAACCATTCTTCACTGGTTTTTGTTTGGTTTCCTGAAGAAAAGACACTTTAGCAATCAAGTACTTTCTTTTTAGATCTGCAATGCTTTTTAACCTGTTGGCCTACTTAACTTTTTCTCATAGGGTCAAGAATTCTCAGAGACTTAAATCCCAAGAAATTTCATAAGGCAGCGGGGGGGGAGGGGAGAGAGCGAGAGCGAGAGAGCGCCCCGAATTATTGCCCCACTAAGAGAAAATCTCAGTCATTATATGTTCTGCACAGAGATACTGACTTTTTGACCAGCAATATACCAGGTGTGGTTGCAGCCTTCTTCTTAGCAGGCATTTGGAAAGACTGATGGGAACTATTGCTATGATAAAGGGATTATGATTTAAAGGTTGCAAATCTGTAGGCAAGCTCAGAGGGCTGGAGCACCTGCCCTGTGAAGACAGGCTGAGGGATTTGGGTTTGTTCAGCCTGGAGAAGAGAAGGCTTTGGGGAGACTTTAGGGAGGCCTTCCGGTACCAAAAGGGTGCCTACAAGAAAACTGGAGAGGGACTCCTCATCAGCGAGTGTAGCGATAGGACAAGGGGTAACGGCTTTAAACTACAAGAGGGTAGATTTAGATTAGGAGTAAGGAAGAAATTCTTTACTCAGAGGGTGGTGAGGCACTGGAACAGGTTGCCCAGAGAAGTTGTGGATGTCCCATCCCTGGAAGTGTTCAAAGTCAGGCTGGAAGGGGCTGTGAGCAGCCTGATCTAGTGGGAGGTGTCCCTGCCCACCATGGCGGGGGAGGCTGGAACTGGATGATCCTTAAGGTCCCTTCCAACCCAAACCATTCTGTGATTCTGTGTTGTGTTCTACTACCACTGTGAAACCTGGGAGAGAACCTGTGCCTTTTTTGTTATTTATGATTCTATATGATATGATAAATTTCTTGTATTTATCCTCTTCTGATGAATTCAGGGACATTGTCTATTTAGAATCACTGTTTTGGTGAAAGGATTTTTATTAAAAATAAAGAATATTTAAAAGATATACCACATTTAAAAATGAAATAGCCAAAGGATGATTTAATTTTCATGGCTCATTTTCAGGTTTATTAAGATAAAATTGCATTCTGTGAGAGTGCATTGGACAGCATTGCTGTTCTAGTTCAGATGATCCTTCTTTACTCAGGCTTTTAGCACATGGAATTTCCTTTTCAAGAAGCTTGATACAGAGTGGCTAGCCATAGCTATTAGCTGCCAGCTGAAATTGCATCGCTTCAGAATGAGGGGGAAACATAACGAATGTCAATGCATCAGAAGAAATATTTGTAGTTCCTACTGTCGTGCACAGCAGTAAGTAGCACTAGGATGTCTGTGCACACTAGATGCTTTGTAGCATACAATGTACCTGTTCTGCACAGGCACTTCAGTTCTTCTGTTTTTCTGAAAATGTTCTCGTGTTTAGTTTTCAACAAGTCACAGTCACTGTTTCTGGTGTGCAAAATGACGACTGGGTACCCTGTGAGGCTTTGGGATGCAGACTAAATTGTCTTTTTCATCCGAGTGCCTATAGGTATGATGCTGCTGCTCAGGTAGTGAAGAATTTTCTTATGGATATGGGTTCTTCAGTGGAAAGAGAGAAGTAGATTTGCTCTGTGTGCTTACTGTGTTTATTATCTGTAAGGGGAAATGGTTTATTTTTTGCATGACAAGTTTATTTTTCATTTAATAATTTATGATATAATATTCCAGTAAATATTATAGTTTGGCGAAGTTGCATAGAAATTTTCAGTCTAACAATAATAAGTAAAAGAAATATAAATGACATGATTTCACTGTCACAAGCTGGATTGTAAGGCTATTACTGATGCTGATTCCTAGGGCTGCAATGACTCATCAGCTTTCAGGAGAGCATGACTGAATTGAATGCAGCTTACCATCTCAGCATGAGGTTTAATTTTGAGAACAAACAGCACATTGGTTGGAAAATTTATTTAAAAAACAATACAGTTTTCAAAATGAGAATAGCTCCCTGAGAAGGTGGTTTTATCATCTGCTGCTGCATCTATCAGACTTTCTCAGTGGTGTGTACTGTATGTGTTCTCTCTAAGTTGTTTGAGCACTTTTTTTTTCATTTTCCATGCACTATATAGTACTATGTAAATAGTGTGTAAATACTTCCTATTCTTGGAGATTTTTCTCATTTGACTGTATTCTCCCCCTCCCCACCACCCTCTCGTTTCCCAATTATTATTGTACAGCAGCCTTGGGGCCATTAGCAAGGTCCATTCTTACAAAAATGCTTGGGATGCTTCCTTCTGTGAGTAATTGGGGTGTCTTTTATTTCTACTCTGTTTGCTTGTTCTTCCTCTTCATGTCATTTGGTAGATTAGAGCAGATTTTTGTATATTTAATGTGCCATTCATGAAAAAGAAACTTCTGGGATTTAGGAGAGCTCAAAAGTGTATGCTCCCCTAGAGACCCACAGTGCTTGCTTCACTTACCCAGCTAACACCATCACAATTGAATTATGTGGATTAAGACAGCTAACGTCAGGACAACTCGTTAAGGTTACCCAACTTAGTGCAGAACATGTTCTTTACATGTAAGGTGTCTGAAATACATTTTTATATTGTGGAGGCTAATATTTCATTATCACAAATATCGGTTCTCTGGAATTTGGCCAGACGGTTAATAACTATACTAAACTCTCTAAGAAAGGAGCACAAATAATTTTTTAGTCTCACCAATGAAAATAGTTTGTACACAGTTGGGGTTAAAGAAAGTGTCCAATAAAAATTTAAGGCTGATTCTCAGTTATCACTTAAGTGTGGGAAATTTGACAGTGACTTAAACGGAAGAAGGAGCATGGTCGGTTTTATATTATGAGGAATATTTAGTTTATCAGTAGGAGTATCATGTCCTGTCTGTTAGAATTAGCCCTTGCTTAAAAGGATTATTTCTTATTCCTACCTTGCTATAGTACTACAAAGATAGTAAGAGTTTATTTGGTGCTTTTTAAAAAGTGTGTGAGTTGAATCAAGATTATAAAGGCATTGCTGTTTTTATGAGTTTGCTTGCAGTACTGTATGATGGTAATGATACATAGTATGGATATGTGGTGTTTGTGGACATGTGTAACACAAGCTGTCATGATACAAAATTTAAGAAGGTTTTTTTTTTAACATTTAGGATTAGTGTGAATAATTTAAAGATATTGTATATCTTGATTTTTTTTATAAGTTTTTCCAGCATGACTGGTTTTAAAGTGATAATGTAGAGACTATAGTTACTTTGTTCTGAATACCAGAGCTCAAACAAGCAAACAAAAAATTTTTTTCTTTTTTCTTTTCCCAAGAGGGTCGCATGTGACTTGTCAGAAAATTAGAAGCTTGTTCTCTTTATTATTGGTTGAGGTTTATACTTGAAAAAAAAGAAAATTAGGTCTGTTAAAACTGACTTTGTAAACCATTTCTGTTTTTATCAGGCTGTTTACATAAATTGCTTTTTCAATTGAAAAAACTAAAGTAAGGTGGAAAGGATGAGGATTATGAGTACCTTTAACGTCGCTAGGAGGCATTTAGAGTGTCTTTCCTTTGACCTTGATGTCTGCAGGAGACTTCAACTCTTTTTTCTTTGCAGGAAAGCTTTCCTGCGTAGTTTCAGTAGATTAAAATACTGAATTTCTTTAATTCCTGGATTTATGTTGATGCATTAGCAGAAATGAATCTATAGTCCTTTTATAACTGTATTAACTGAAAATAAATAGTTTAACATAGAATACACTAATTCCAAGAATTTTTAAGAAGAGTTTGCGTGTGAGTGTTATTAAAATGAGAGTTGATGCCTTAGTTTTAGCAGTGATTTTAGTTGAAAAGTGTCTGTATCTGCAAGAGTGTGCAGACACAAAGACAGAATATACTTTTGGAATGCACAATTTAGGAATTTTCTACTATTTCTTCTTGTCTCTAAGTGGCATTGTTGATTTACACCAGAAGAGACAGCTGTCTCCAGACTTTTTTTTTTTTGGTACTGAAGGAACATTGCTTCTTGGTATGTGATTTTGAAATGGAAACCATAAAAAATCTCCTGTTCCTGTGGTGAAACATGGTCTTTCTAAGTCCATAGTGAAAGACAAAATTTTTACTTTTCTTCTTGATTTTTAAGGTGTTTTTTGTTGAAAATCAGTGAGTAAAACTTTAAAAAGTAGGTATTGGGATATACTCTTACAGGCAAGATCCATTTATAACACCTTCTGATACCCATCATTGCATCGAACTCAGGACATGGTTTGCTCACAAGTTTTGCTTCTGTGAGTATGGAGTATCTAGCTCATTCACCTGAGATGGAACTAGACTTTGCGTGTCCAGCTGGGCTTACAGAAAAAAAACAAATAATCAAAGATTGAAGTTAAGTTTCCCTTCTGTTTTCATTTTGCCCACCTCCTGATAAATTCTATTTCTAATCCAGTAACATTTAAAAAGGAGTGGATTTTTAGGGAGAGACAGGCTGGAAGTATAATTTTCTGCTCTTTTGTGGAATAACAGCTGTTTTATTACTGCCATCAGAGGGTTTCTGCTAAATTTTGAGGAACCTGTATAATTAGGATTTGGGAGCCAAACCTCGTATTTCAGTTAGTGTCAGTGGAGAAACAAATCCGTTGCTTCAAGGTCAGTCCTCTGTCCTCTATATACAGAGGTCTTCCAGTCATATGAAGTGAGTGCAGACTAATACTTGTACTGTATTTTCATTGATACTGTCAATTAAAATTATTTCTCTAATGTAGTTTAGTTAACAGACGTGTAGTCATAAAAGATGTTTTGTGTTGCAAGGTCTTGAAGACCGAAGATAAATCTTTCACTGCTTTCAGCAATACCTATAAGTGCTCATGTGGTCTGAGGTTATTATTATTTTTTAAATCTGAATGGTTTGTATTAAATATTAATGCTATATGCAGAGTATAGAAAGACAAAATTAAACATTGTCTTAAGGCATAGATGTGAAATATAGAATGGAGTCTGATAAAGTTATGCTATTTTTCTTTATAGTTTAATCTTTGTTCATTTTCCTATTATAATTGCTAGCAGAAAACTGCTTTTCAGTATCATAGGGCATTTTACAAAAATAAGCAAAGGTCTTTGCTGAATTACGGGTTTTGTTTCTTTCTCCCTTAGTGCGGGGGAATGGAGATGGAATTTGCAGGGTTCAGCTTCACCTCCCTGAGCATTCCAAAACCTCGGGCTGTTTGAAGTAATTAAGCAAGGCAAAAATCTGACATCAAAATGTATGAAAGGTGCATCTCCAGGACTTTACCTGCAAGGCCTTTGGAGCAGGCTGCGTCGGTGCTTGTTCTGTTTGGGGGCCAAATGGGAGCAAAGAGTACCCTTTCTTGGAAGGCAGAAAGGGAGAAAAGAGAACTTGTCACTTACATTTCTTTTTGTAAAGTTCATGTGGAGAGGCTCATAATGTACAGTTTGTTAGCACTTCTTTTTTTGAAGAACTGCAAATACATTAAAGGCAGAACAGTTTAGTGGAAAAAATATTGCCTTGAAGAATGTCACTCTTTAAAACATAAAAAATTTGTTGTGAGAGATGATTCCTGAAATGTAAAGTAATCACAGCAACGTAAGTTTCATTTTTGAGTGGACAGTTTGAATGGTACAGCCTACACTGGGTTTAATACATTCCTCATTACTTTAAATCTTTCTTTCAAGCTTAACTCTTAAAGAGGTGTTAGCAGTTCTCAAAGACGTTGTGAGCATGAGGAAGAAAGAACTGTTGATTCTTTGGGTTTATTTTGTGTAGTCAGGCAGTCATGGTGCCCATAAAATCTGTGGATGATACAAGTAATTCAAAAGATGTGGAGTCAAAAGCTGAAAGTATGAAGGACTTCAAGGTAGAATAGGAAGGCAGAGAAATGTATGAAGAGTATTGGAAAAGACTGTAATTGTTTAGAGAGGAACTGAAAAGAGTCTAACACGATGTGTGGGGTTGTAAAGCAATATTGGTTTCCATTATGGGTCAAACATAAAATTCTTTCAATTCCATTTTTAATACAAGAAGATTGAATTTAAGCTTTAGTTCTCAATGTAAATATTTAAACACAAACATATTGGGGCAAGTGAAGCACAAAGAAACTTGAGAGGGCATGATGGACTGTCTTTCTGGTGAAGACTGTAGCCCTATGAATTAGAACCATTTTGCTGTGAAATGCCTGAAGCTATTAACCTCTCTCTTTCCTGATAGAGTTCCGTATGACTTAATGTGACATCGAGTAAAGTTCGTTAGAGGTGTGAAGGTTGGCTACCAACCTCTGGTGGCAGCGGAGTTTGTCTTTGGCAGTGGTTTAACTTAGGGTACTTCATTCCTATGCACTGGTCGTTGGGCAAAACTTGTCTTGCAGGGCACAAGGTAATTGTACTGAATAGAGCTTGTATTACATTATTTTCTTTGGTCAGAGATAAGTTTATATTTCGTCACAAATTAAAAGCATAAAAAGATATTTTGATTAGTGTTTTGTCCTCTCTGTGCTCTGACTAAATCACTGTTATGTTTCTTTATTCCATTGGAGAATGACTACCTGGCATAATCTTTGAGTAAGTAACTTAGCCAGAGCCGGTAATTGGCCTTCTTTTTTTTACCTGAGCAAATTATGAATGTTAAACATCCACTCAAGAGTCTCTTAGAAGAGAATCCTAGACACAAAGAGCCACAGAAGGTACAGTGACAAAGTCAGCGTGAAGCATAAAGAAAGTGTAGCATGAAGTTTAGGAATAGTTCTTTGGGATATATTTTTCCAGTGAGAATTCTGATCTTTGGTTTGCATTTTTCAGTACTAGACTGGTTTGTATTAAAGATGACATACGTTTTTTTCCTTGGTATTTTCCTGAATATTGAACAATTGAAATAGATACTTATCTTTCAAAATTCTTATTGTTAATGCCCAAAAGTTCTTCTTTATATATGTTCTGTTATGGTTCATGAGGTCTGTCATGCGTTTTTCTAGTCTGTCTTTTCGTAGTGCTTTAATCACAGTCAGAAGACAAAAATGTATTATAATAAAAATAAAGCAAAACTAAAAAATCAACACTCTCTGAATTTTGAACTTTCAAAAGTCACCTAGGTGCTTTTCTATTAGCAAATTTTAAGCATGACAGTAATGCCTAAACATTAATTGGTTTATTGCTTGTTTTTAAACTCAGTGGTTGTTTCCTGCAGGAATCCTGCTAACAGGATTCTGTTTGCCTGAAAGAAGTGTCTGGTTTTATCAGCATCTGTCAGAGTAAATCAGAGTTTCTATGGAAATTAGCTCATCAGTATTAATTTTTGGCAGCGTCTGACTGATTCATGAGCTGCCTTCCTATTTTAAAAAAAGTGTCTTATTGAAAGCAAAATCTTCCATGAAGTTGCTAATTACTAATCCTTCAGTGAATCAAGGCTTCACATAATGGCAATAAACAAGCGGGTGCCCCTTGTCTTCAGACAGTTCCCTGCTCTTGCTGCAACCCAGGTGCTGCAGGCTGACGTTGCATAGCCTACACCAATGGACACAGTCCTTTTGGACTCTGGATGCTTCCTCTGTGGATCATCACTAGTCAGTGTGAGTAATGCTTGCAACATACTTACGTAAATTAGTACCGTTTAAAATGGATAACTGAATTCATAGGAGCTAAATCAGAATTTTTCACATCTCATACTTTTCAAGTACTTGTTTTTAGCAGAATATGTACATTTAAGTTTAGAGCAAATGGTCTCAGTAGTTGTCTATAGTAACAAACTCGGTTATTGCTCTTACTGATGACATGGTTGTTTTTCTTTCTTTCTGGATATTTCTGCTGAGTATTGGAAGCAATAGATTTTGTAATCGTTCATTTTGCGCCTGATTGCATTATCCTTTAACAAAGTTAGAATTATTTTGGATCAAAGCTGAGTCACAAGCTTTTTAGAACCGTGGTGAGAAGTGCTCTTGAAACTGCAGATCACTTCTTCCATATTACTTGGTTTCAAAGACTGTCTTTTTAATGAATTAGTGTCATTATTTGCTATGTGATTTTCTTTGTTATAAAGATATTATAAAACAGTAATACATGAAGTATCGGTCTGTTTTGGGTTTTTGTAAAGGTGTGTCAGAGCTCTTTGCCTTCAGTTGCCATAAGTAAGCATGGAAGATAACATTTGAAAAGGCTAATGCCATAATTAAATGAGTTATAACAGGTCTGCTGAAGAATTGTATAAACAGACGTTGATACAGCACTTACTGTATGTAGGTGTGAGCAACTTAAACTATAATTCTGTGAAGAATTACAGTGTAGGAGAACTGTGTGCTTTGCAGATTTTCTGTTAACATTCAGTTACCATTCCTCATACTGTACAAAGGCAGCTATGTTTATAATGCTTTCTAAAATGTTTATCAGTGTTATCTCCTCATTGATATCACTATAAGGATATACTTAAATATAGGAACTTAATAGGAGATAGGCAAAATAAATTAGCAATTGTATGTAACGCCTGAAGCAATTTTTGCCTAGTTATTCTTTGCAAATAATACACAAATTATAGTGTAATTATTGCACATATTGCTTGTTTATAAACCTCTTTTTCGCTAGGAACTCTAATCATGGATATGGATTTAATTCTGAATTGTAACTTCCTTTTAAGTGAGTGACTATGAATATTCCTGTGGTTTTGAAAGCAACATATGCTAAATATACAAGCAGATTTAGTTTTTACTTTGCGTAATAATTCCAACTGATAAATAGTGTTTTATGTGTTGTGTTTATTAGAGCTCTAACTGCTAATCTCATATGGAAATGTTGCTTTGTAGGGCAAAATTCAGCCAGAGGGCCTGAGATTCCAGAGTGAACTTGTACATTCCTTCAGGGCATTTTTGCAAGGGAGGTTGTTGTGTTTTAAAGGTAGTTGATAAGAGACCTGCACCACCAACCCCAGACCTGCACCACCAACCACCATCATGCATTAGTCTATAGAAGGTATTTGGGTGAACATACTCCTGTACCACTCTGTACCACCATTTATCCAAGTGAAATTTTTGACCATTTGCAGGATACATTATAAATCAGGATGTCACTACCAGACAATCAGATTTGAACATTCCTTGCATAAAGTAGCTTGCCTATATCCCTTAGGAATACATCACTTAACTGTGTTTATGTGACAGTGTTGATATGCCTGGTTTTACATGAAAGTTAGGGTAGCATGTTATTTATGTCATCATGAATTCAAAAAGTAGGTGGTTGTGCTTTATATATACTGAGGTTATCTTCTCTGGACAAATCACTCAGAATAATTGGAAGATGTAGTTTTATCATATGGTTATTAATTTAATCAGGAAACAGTTTTTTTTCTTCAGAGTTGGGCTTTGCTACTACCTCATTTTTTTTTCTGTGTTCCGTGCTCTGAGGTGCTGACAACAGATTAACATGAAGCAGAGCTCTGTTGAGCCTAATTATGTTACAGCTCATTGTTTTGGGGACCTATAAAACTATTCACTACCTTTTTATGAGGCTGTAGTCACAATGAAAGGCCATAAACAGTGCACTTTCTCTCTCCTATGGGACTGGAGATTTCATTAGACGAGTCTAATAAAGGCCTGATCCAGCTGCATTTACACCTGGGAATGAATGTTTCTTTATCTTAATCCTTAGTAGGTCAAGCGGGAGAGAATGACAGCAGGCTAGATTTTGATCAGCCTTAAATGTCAGAACACTTAATTTCTTTTAAAATTATTTGCTATTTAAATGTTGACTGAAGACATGCTTAAATATTAAGGCGTTACAAAACAAAACAGAGATCTTTCTACACTTTCAAGCAGGTTACCAATACATGGCTGCTGAAACAAGATTTCCACATCAGCAAACGGGGTTGTTGTTGTTGTTATTATTATTATTATCTCCACAGTCTCTGGGGAGGACTGTGTGTTCAGCATATTTTGCCCTTAGAAATGACGTGGAAAGTGATCCCCTAACTTTATGTAAGTCTCTACTGTCTGTGAATTTAAAATTGAAACATTCCTGTTAAATAGGTTTCTGTAGTGTAGGTGCCCCTCTGAGACTTCTTTTTTCTCTTTTCTGTTTGGATAATATTTAAGTATATTAAAATTAGTGACAATTCGATTTTCTAGTAATTTAGTCGGGAAATGTCCTATAAGATTTAGAGCTGGTTCTTTTTTTTTTTGACTGGGCATGTAAAGCATTGGCCCAATGTTTTTTCATATAGACACTTAGACACTTATATTTTTGTAATATCATAATATTCTTTTCTTGCCTTTCCATGCCATAAGGTCATGGATAGATTATAGTTGTTTGACAGGAATACACTCCAGTGTCTGCTTTGATTAGTTGATAGGGCTAACCTGCTTGTTTCTCTGTTTTACCACAGGATGTGAGCGTGGGCAGTTTCGCTGTGGTAATGGTCGCTGTATTCCTGCAGACTGGAGGTGTGATGGGGCTAGAGACTGCTCGGATGATACAGATGAAGCTGGTTGTCGTAAGTAAAACAACTATAGAGCAACTTTTTGGGAGCACACTATTTCTTATATTATCAAATGTACTTGTGATACAAGAATGAACATTAGAGGGAGAGAAAGGCGGAGAAAAATCCTAGTTGTCTGAGATGACTGTAGAATCTGCTCAAGAGTCGTATCTTTTCAGAGTATTGGCTTTGGTAGTTAGGAAATCAAGTAGTGCTCAACTTCTAAGCATGACAACTTTCTCTTCAAAATCTGGGTGCCTAATAATGTCACCTCTTTTGTTGACTAATGGACTTGATTCTAAGTAGATGTAGAAATGTATTCTATTACTGCAGTAATCCTGAATATTGGATATACATACCGATACCACCAGCATCACTTGGGCTCCAAATTTTTGGAGCTTTGAGACCCCAGACAATGATCTGTAACTATCGCACCTTAAGCGGAGTCTGGGTTAGTTGTCTAGAGTGGTTGTGTTGTCCTCAATGTGGGCAACTCTGACAAAAATTGCATTCAGATGGGCTACAATGTCCATGCACAAAGACTGTCTCAAGCTAAATGTTAACAAAAAAAATCTGAAAATGAGGAAATTCCCTCCATGGTCTGTTTTCAGAAACTTGCCAGCATTTTATCTTCTGGGTTCTAGTGTTCTTTGAGGTCTTGTGGGCTGGTGTGGTTGTCAGCCCGCTTACAGGTTAGGCTAGTTTTTGCCCCTCAGCTGATGTGGAATGCAAAAGACTAATTTATGTTGGTTCTTTTCACACTGGATTGTTTCTTTGCTGCTTGACCCATATAATGATTGGAGGTCATTCACACAGCTTGGCAGACTGATTTGTTGCTTAGCATTTATTTAGCTCCAAAAATGAGTGCTGTTCTGGATGAAGAATGCCTTAAACTGGCAAAACAAAATAGTGTTGTCCTATAGCTTGCTATTTCATCTTAGTTCTGAACTGCAACTGGATAGAAGTGGTTGGACTTCGAACAAAAGGTAGGTAAAATTTATGTTGACGTTGGAAAGCTGACAGAAACCTGACATCTACTGTGTTTGTCACAGTTATAAGCATGACGCTGAGTGTGTAGTTCTCATTTTCATACATGTGGTGAATTAGGAAGATGAAAATGACACTTCACATTTTTTTCAGTTAACTGTGCTTTTAAAAACAATGTGTTAGTGTGCTATAGATAATGGGGCATATAAATGTTTAGGAAGATACTTCTAAACTGTTGAAAACTGGCTTATGGTTAAAATTATATTACAAAATTATTCTTTGGTACTCGGGAATTTAAAAAAAGTATACATGAAGTGAATTGTCTATAGTATGTGATTGACTTTATCAAATTACTTTACTATAATTTTGTACTTCTCAGTGCTAAATCTGTGAAGTGATTTCATTTTCTGCCTTGAAAGCTTTGTTTACATCGATAGTTGCACTTACATTTCATTCCATGAGCACAAAGTCTTTCTAGTTTGCAGCACGACAAAAACATGGTCCCAAGAAAAAAGACTGTTAAGACCAGAGTCCTGTGTACTGGACTGTTTCGTACTGGTGATTCTTCCCAGGAGTATTAACTAGGGATGGAGTAAGCAAGCTGTAACACAGTTTCAAGTATTTAGTTTGACTTTTCTGTTTAATGGCTCCCAGTTGCTTGGCTATTGAAAATAAAGTACACAGTGGAGCTGGGACAACAGCATTAAGGTCGTTCTGACATGACCCTCACTTTTGCCTTATGAATTTGTGGAGAAGAATCATGAGCTTGTTTTGAAAGATCTTCTTCCTACCAGGGATTGAGCACAGAGCACCTGGGGTGGAGTGAGGGCCATTGAACGTACTTCTGTGAGCCTAGGGAAGCTATCATTGCTCCATATACACAACTGAAGACAAAGAGGCTCTGGCAGAGGATAGTTCAGAGCCCTAAGCTTTTGCTGTGGCCTGCCTTCCTCAGGAGCCTGTCTTTCTTCATGGGAGGATGCAAAACTGAAGATACATACAAAGGAGTTCACTAAACCAAAGTTTGGCCTTGAGCATTCTGCTGCTGCCCCCCCCACCCTCCCCTCCCTGATCTGTTCATTTTCTGTGGTTTGTCATTGTATTTCTTTGGTTTGTTCATCTATTTATTGGAAGTTACAGTCAATTGATACTTGAACCTTAAGTCTTAAGTCACTTTATTTTTTGTTTTCTTTGAAAGTGCTTTCCCAAATTTCTGTGAAATGACATATTTATTCTTTGCTTACACTAGCACAACCTACCTGTGAGGGAAATCAATTTCAGTGTCAGACTGATGGTGAATGTATCCCCCAGTCATGGGTATGTGATGATGAGGAAGATTGTGAAGATGGTTCAGACGAGCATCAACAATGTCGTAAGTATTTAAGATCTGATGTTATACCAACTTTGCGAAGTAGGAGATCATTAACATAACATATTGATAACATACAGAAACAAGCCTGCTGTAAGTACAGCTTTTACCAGAAGAGTCTCTCTAAAGTAATTTTAGATATGAAATACTCAGAAATCTGAAAGATAAACTATAGCAAATTTGTCCTAAGAGGCATCTCCAGATCTTGAAATCTGAAAATTACTTATGTTTCATTTAATTAAAAAGAGAAAAAAGAGAAAAATAAACAATGCATACTGGTTCCGTAGCTGCTACAAAATTTAGTAGTTCAAAAAATGGTGAAACTTACATAATACCCAGATGTCTAAACACTATCTCAGTCACAGAAAAAGCTGCTTCAGTCATTACATAACAAAATTCACACTGGCATCTCAGAATTTATTAAAAAACCAAAAGTTTATTTCTGCCTAGAAGGTTTAAATTTACACGTATAAAAAAGGAGGAGTTATCAAGCAATTGAAGTAAACATTGATAAAGATTTTTGTATCATCTTCAGCGATGCTATTTAATAATGTTATTATTTAAAATGACGAGGGCAGTTCTTTCTCATGGTGTACAGGAAGAATGCTGAAAGTCCTAATGTGAAAGTTTAGTCTTCATTATTACTTGGACAGCATAATCTTAGGACATCATTCCTATTAATATTTCACTTTAATATGCTACACTGGTGTAAGACAGCAATTCAAACTTAATTAATACACAAAGTGTTTAATGTTCTCTGTGTATTTTAAAACAAAGAAACCATTTAGCAGCCTCACTGCCATNCTATGTGTAATTTTTGGATAATTTCTTTAAATTGCCTGAACAGCTCTGGAGATACTCAGTAACCCCCTTGATTCCGGGGAGGTTCACAGGTTTTATAAGGAAGAATTTTGCTCACAGCCTATTCGTGTGCCTTTAGATCTCGATGTATGTTCCCACTAAGGATGGAAGAATTGGAACTAAGGTGAACTGCCTTTTGCTCCCCTCTGGGAAGGTGTCAGCACAACCACTGGTTATGTGTTAACTAAGGAATCTGCAGATTAAAAA
>VXAL01013484.1:34026-52722 GCA_013399475.1 Chauna torquata | reverse complement strand
GTTGAGGCTGCCTGACTCTCTGGTGACAGCCTCCCTACATCCTGGCTTAGGTTGAATACTGATGAAAAAGACAGCTGGCCACAGAATAGAGGTTAGATTTTTCAGAGATGCTTTTGCCTATAAGCTATGCAAGAGTGTGTGTAAGAGCATGTCTATTCATTGTTGATATTGAGGAAAAGCTTTACACATGATATGAGTGACAGGTAACGTTTGAGCTGCTCTTTCAGCTGTTAAAACTTAGTGTGCCTCTGAGAAAAGGCCAAACTCCAAACTTCGATCAGAAGCAGATCTAGGGGGAAAAAAACAGAGGCTACGATGCTAAGGGATAGATAAAGAAGCAAGTAATAAAATGTGGTTAATGGTTCTACTTAGAGAAAAAAGGGCATATGCACATGCTGTGTAAAGGAAAACCGGTATGTTACATGGTCAGCCAACTGCTAGTGCTTTTTATCCCTGACTCACAAGTGGCTAAAAATGTATGCTCTCTAAAGTGAAAGGTGATTTAGAACTAAATGGTACTCTGGAATAAAAGGTTGCTGAGACAGTCAGATTGGAACTTTTCAGTATGATAGACCCACAGCCAATTTTGAAGTCACCAACACAAATGGCTAAATGCCAAGATCCAAAGTACCCCATATAACTGCTGGAAGAATATCTTCTGTAGCTTGGCATTTCTCTCTTAAAGTTCAGAGAAAAAGATTTGTAACTTAATTTAGTCAATGTATGAATGAAAAACATTCCTGAAGATATTTGTTTGAAAAATGCATTATCTGTGAATTGACAAAGAGGAGCTGCTCAGCACCTCCGAGAAGTCTGCGAGTAGTCATTGAATAAGGTATGGAATAGCCAAATGAAATGATGTGGTTAATATAAAGCAGTAAATCTGTGACAGAGTGGGAGGGGAGTGCTAAAGACAATTCTAAGAATTCTTTCTTTGGACTAAAGGCCGCAATGATATGTGAAAATTGAAGTGCACATTTTATTTCACGTTTAACATTCTCAACTAAATAATTTAAAGGGCAGTTTGAAAGGGGTCCCTAGATGCTTTAACAATGGTGCTGTACTGCTGTGTGGGAAACCTGGTCACTGCTGCATCAGCCAGTAGGCCCCACGTCTTGGGAAGGCAACATATTTAGCCCCAGGGAGAGGAACGTCCTGATATCATTCAACAGCCACTACTCTGGTTTATTAGAATATGTGTTGACAGTCCCTCTAAGACAGAAGAATGACTGTGACTTGGAACATTAAAAGTAGGAGTGTTGGACTAGTCTAAAGAAATGTGATGGTGCTGAAGACAGGAAAATCATGAAGACTGAAGTGACAAGACCTTATCAGAAAGGCTGGTTAATTTTATTAGCTCTCTATCTTTGCAAGGCCTGGTACTTTAAACAGAAGCCATAAGACGAAATGAATTGTTTGGTGACTTTATGATTAACTATAGAGTAGGAATTAGTTTAAGGGTTAAATTTTGCTGATTTGAAGCAGATTCTAATATGCTTTGAACATTAATTCTTGTCACTCTTACCATCCATTTCCTTTTCTACACTATTTGATATAAACAAATATAAGAGAAGTATTGCTATTTTGGCCTCTTCCTTTATCGCTGTTTTTCCCTTATCACTTAAGTTGCACTAAAATATGTAGTCAATAAAAATGAAACGTCCATGAACTATGGAAGAAAAAAGCTATTTAAAATTGATTCTGTTATTTCACAGAGCATCACAGAATGGAAACTTAGGTCTGTTTACTTATTCCTTGTACTCACCAATCTTTCTGGAAGCAAATTTAAATTGTAAAGAAGGTAAAATTTTATTGCTGAATAAGTTACTTTATTTAAGAAACTAGTCAAATGCAAAATGTCACCAATATGAAGTAACTCAACAATTAAACAAGTAATAAAACAGAACAAGGAGATTCAAAGCCTTAGTCCATTTTACTGCTAATGGGATTAACAGCAAGGGAAAACTACCCATGCAGAGGCTAAGATAAACATCAGAACAATGTTTCAGCTACGGGTCATGTAATTAGTGCATTGAAGCTGTTTTAATTTCATAAAATGAATGTGTTTTTTTATTTTCATTAAATATATATATCAAGTTGTTTTTCCGGCTGGCTTAGTAGTCAGCAGCAAGCAAATACTTTCATTTTAAAACTTAAAAAATGCAGAATGAAGTAACAGACTCTTTGGGGTCACACACACTTTTTTGTAGTAAGCAGCCAATACTGGTGTTATTTTACTGTATTATATACTTCATTTCTTTCAGTTAAAGGGAGAATTCTCTCTCCTGCCTCAACTTTGCAGTTGAAAAATGAAAATCCCAGCCATGTCCATTTTGCTCTGTGATGACTGGCAGAATAATCTTCCTGAATACAGCTCTGGTGGCTGAGCACTGTGCTGAGACCGGGAGGGAGAAAGGGGAAGTCTTTTATCAATGTATTTGTTGAGGCTGATGTCCCTGAGTGCAGGGACAGAAACTCTGGATTTTCACTTCTAATTTGGATGTTGAGTTGCTGCCATGGGTCAACTGTCTAACCTGTTAATTCCTGCTTCTTGTTTCCTGCACTAAATAGCTGTAGTGGTCAGGAAGTGGGCAGTCAGGTCTGGGATGGTTTTGCAAAGGTGAGGGTGAAGGTGAACAAATATCAGTAACTGAAGAGATCATAAGGGATGTAGTTCAAACAGGAAGAAAAGGGCCATGGTAAGAGGCAAATGTTCTTGATGTTGGACAAATTACATGTAACAGCTGCAGGATAAAGGCAGAAGTTCAGGCTGAAGGACATGTCTGCACCAGGGAGAGTTTGGGTAAGGGAAGAAACAAAACTGAAGCAAGGTAAGAAGGCAGCCAAAGACTATAGTGGCAGGGATCAAAATCAGGAATTAAGGCCAGGAACAAGGCTCTGGGGTCTGCCAGCTCTCAGAACATCACTGCTATAAACACTGCCTGATACCATGTGACTCAAAGGAGTCTTGGACTTGGGTTAAAGTCCTCCTCCTGGTGTCTCTGCTAGCTGTCTGGGCAATGATTTGCCCAGTGTGAGATGATGATTCATGGCAGCGAGTCAAAGGGTTTTGATTAATTTCATTTTGTAAAATATTTTGAAGTTTTGTTGTGATTAAAAAAAAAAAGACCCCTGGAAGTAGGAAATTGCCCTTTTTTTTTTTTTCTCCTTTCTCCTTCTTGGAACATGGGTTGGATTTACAGAAGGTTATACTTCCTGACTGTGTCACAGAAATGGGTGTCTGCTGAATCCAATAGCAGTTGCAACTGTTTCCTGTTGCTGTTTTTGTATGGATGTATTTCCAGCTTGCAGAACAAAACCATTAGACAGAGAGCAAAGTAATGTAGCTTAGCAATGCCTGTGACTTAGCTTTCAAGCATCTTCCACATATATATATTGAGACATGCCATTTAAATATGTTTTCAGCTATTGCCCCAAAGCAGTTTGTGGATTACAAGGAGCAAGATGTCTCATCTGTCATTTGTGCTGGCATCTGCTGGCATTGATCGTATTTTGCACTGAAGTGCTGTCATATCATAGGGAGACAGATTGCAGAGAAGTATTTTGGCTAAGAAAAAGAGTTGCCTCAGAAGAAGGGGAGAGAGAGAAGAGCTCACTTTTTTGCGTGCACACTGGAATGAGTATAGTTGGGTTTCTCCCTGTTTCCACAAAGCTTGTATTATCTTCTAGGAATGGTGATCTCTGGGAGAAGATCTCCTCTTTTCAGTTTTCTTTAATAAGCCACAGGTTCTTGGAAGGAAAAGACAAATGAACCAATGTTCACATGAAATGGAGGCTCTTCACAATTAAAGCAGGGTGAAAGAATACACTGTGTTTTCCTGTCAGTCCCATCACTTTTCTCTCCTAACCCCATCTTCAGTCTTATGCTGCAATCTCTTTTCACTCTCTGCTGTTGTACAGCTGTATTCCCAGACTTCCTTAGATGCAAACTACTTACCTTGTCCCTCTTTTAGCTGAGAACCTTATCCGTACTTTTCAGCTCTTTCTAATGCACCTGTCACTGACCTAGAAAAAAAGCTGTGTGTCAGAGTCCCAGGAAGAGAACCCTTCCTTTGGCTTTTTTTGTAGTTCCAGGTCACTCACAGAGCTCTGACACTTCTTCCATGTGTACCCTAGAGCAGAGACAGTATGACTAGCTTCACTGATCAGCATCACTTCTAGCACAGCTCATGGTTTTTTAATACCCAAATATACTGCTTTGGGATCAGGTGCTTACAGAGAAATCTAGTTTTAAAAAATAAGTAAAATAAAAGCTAGAAAATGTGTTTTTTGCAAGCCTGAAATGCAGTGAATAATGTAAGAACTTCCCACTTAAATTCAGAATGTCACAGCGGCCTTAGCTAGAAGCTGTTAGGTTTCCTATTAAGTGTAGCATAACCTTTTCTACCTAACCACTTTTATTAAAGTGAATGAAATGTAAAACTGAAATACAAGTAAATAAAAGGAATGTTCACTGCTTGCTCTCCTTTTGTGACGCATCATCTTCTGTCATATTATAAACTGTTTGGATTGCAAATCTTTTTGGGCTGTGGGAGGGCATGTCATTTTTCCCTCATTTCTTGCAAGGATTTTTAGTAACTACATAGGGGATATTCTTAAATAGCTGTTAGAGGAGACAATAGACTACATAAATGGGTTGTTTTTCAGTAGTAGTGTGGCAAGTTGTGTATTGCTTTTTTGTTTTCCAGTAAATCAAGATATTCTAGTGACACTGGATATATATGACTAATACTCTGCCGTTTAATACCCGTGCTAATGCCAAGGGATTTCTTATTGTAGGCTACCCAAGATGTGAACAGTTATCCTGTGCAAATGGAGCGTGTTTTAACACAAGCCAACGATGTGATGGCAAAGTTGATTGCAGAGATTCTTCTGATGAAGCTAATTGCAGTAAGTAGCACATGCAGAGAGATCCCAAACGAATTAACTTTAAAAGAGGGTCTCTAAAGTATAAGATTTGTAATTTTCTGACAGACTTCCTGTATATCTTTCTGTGCTAAAATCTCTTTCAGCACATGGATGTACCAGTACGCAGTTTCAGTGTGCTAATGGAGAATGTATCCCACGAGCCTTTATCTGTGACCATGATGATGACTGTGGAGACAGGAGTGATGAAAACTCTTGCAGTATGAGGGTTTTTTTTTCTCTTTCTTTAAATAATTTACTAAGAACTGGTTCAAGTGCACAGCAGATCACAAAAAAGTAGATTGCTTGTCTATATGGCCATCAGAAGCTAGACACTGTTCTACAAGGATTTTTTTTTTTTTTTTAATATGGAAAGATGAAAATTAGCAGTGGTACTTTGATAAACTTTTTCCAGATTGACTTTGCTGCTAAGTGCCTTACTAAGTGGTTACTATTTGATTGTGACAGTTTGCTTCTTGATGTTCTTGTCATTTTCTTCATTTTAGTGTCATCCAAAGGTAATTGTTTTTTGTCCAAGTTTGTTTGGCTCCTTTTTGCATTTTTATTTTCTGATAGATGGAATGAATCTTCTAGAGTTATTCCCAGTGACTATAATGTACAACTCTGCAGACGTGTGGCTGTGCAGCTAGTTATCCTTTAGATGTTCATGTCAGGTCTTTAACTGACAGTTCTCTTTCTGGAAATTTCTTGCTCATTCCTTTTTTCATTGTCTGGTATCCCAGGTTATTGCATCTCTGACCACCATCATGGCTGTAGAACTGTCACTTGTCTGATCTATGGGCCTCTACAGAGGTCCCCCACTGATTACGGGATCTGAGTTAGTTTTATCTCCTGCGCTGTTGGAAGGCCACATGTTACCATTTAGTTTCTCTATCCTACCAAGGACCTCATACCAGCATGATTTTTTTCCCCTAGAATATTTCTCTGTTATCTCTTTGGCAATGTCTGTCCTTTGGAGGACCCACAAATGCTTATGAACTTTTAGCGAGGAATGCTTACCAACCATGGAGGGCTTAGACATAAATGTTCATTGAGTTTTTTACCCTCTTTCTCTGCGTACAAAGTGTACAAAGATGTGGACTCCCTGATGTCTTGAGTATCATTTCCTTGTTATGTCCACCTTCAAAAATCTTGGTAATAAGATCCTGTGCTTCTAGTTAGACAATTAATTGAGAAAATTTAGCCTTTTTTCTATTTCTGTAAAAACAAAGCAAAACAAAACAACAGTATTTTAAAATAAAGTTCATACCTAAAACCAGAGCGAAACAGCACTGTTTACAATATATATGAGATATGGAACTAACTCAGTTTGACAGGGGAGATTATAAATGACTATTCATCTACCAGACAAGACTACTATTTTGAACCTTTTTGTCACTTAGTTTGATTTACTGATGTTCCTTTCCTTAGCTTATGCAACTTGCAGAGGCAACTTCTTCACTTGTCCAAGTGGCCGCTGCATTCATCAGAGCTGGGTATGCGATGGAGATGATGATTGTGAAGATAATGAAGATGAAAGAGGATGTGGTATGTATTAATGCTGACTTCTAACGATGCATTTTCAGAGGAAAACCTCACTAAGCTACTTCTGTGGAATTTTGGCCAATCAAGATTTCTGAATCTGTTTTCGTTCTGTGAAAACCTTTGAATTCCATCTTTACCTGTTTTTTTTTTCTTTAACTTACGCAATATTTGTTGTGTATGTGAGAGTTATTGCTGTGATACTAAATATGATGCAAACTAAGTTTAGCGTATGACAACAGTAGCTTATTCTTGCTTGACTATTGAAGTCAATGTTCTTTTGTTGCCTTCCTTAGGTGGAAGGAAAGTCCTCACAAAGTGATAATTCTCACTGCAGTAAGAAAAATGGGCTTTTCCAAAATTACTTAGTAAACTATCTAGGTATAGTTACTTTGTAATAGAAGAATAGCTGAACCGTTTGATTCTCCCTTCCATATGCAAACTATTCAGATTTTACCCTCAGAAAATAAAAATTATAGGCATATACAAGTAATAAGAAGTTTTTCCAGCATACTGTTTGCAGAAGGTTATCTTTTTTTTTTTCTGTGCAGATTTTTAGGTTATCCATTGAGAGACGTAAGGCTCCTAATAACCAAAATAAATTGGTTGATAACAAAAATAACTTGGTTCCTGCCAAGATCTGTCGTGCAAGAAACAGAAATTTGAATGAATAAAAGTGTGGGATTTTTTTCTCTTTCATTGGCCTTTTCTGTAATAAGTATTCTCCACTTTATCTAGACAGCCTTTGCATGTTTTGAGACCACAAAACTGTTTTTCCGTTTCTGGTGGACCAGTTAGTCTAAAGCTGAATTATTTTACTGTTTCTAAACACCACAGAAAATGAAAAGGATTCATGTGTCTGCACGAGTATTGTTTGCATTGTGGTTTGAAGGGAAAAGAAAGAGCATGACAAGGAAGTATAGATGGTATTTCTTTTGTAGTTTTTCCCAGCTGTGTGCAAGAATCAGAAACTGAATAATGGAGGATTGAGATGCTTTGGGAAGCTTTCAGGGAAAAAAACTCTGTTATTTGAAACATACTCCTCCAATTATACTTGTTTCTCTTTTCCACAGAAAGTGGTCATCATGAATGCTACCCAGGAGAGTGGGCCTGCCCTGGGTCAGGGCGTTGCATTCCAATTGGGAAAGTGTGTGATGGAACTGCAGACTGCCCTGCAGGAGAAGACGAAACTAACATCACCGCAGGCAGACACTGCAGTATGTATTAGAATCAAAAGCATGCATAGAACAGCAGAAACATCAGTATTAATATCTTTTTACATTCACCTTTTATCTTCTACACAGCACAGAAATTTTGGAACCTTACTATTTTATTGGCAGTGTTTTGACTGGATGGTCTGAAAAAGGTGTACATGCTGTGAACAAATCACTCCTTTTGTAAATCTGTGCATGAAGTTTCACAGATGAGGATTTTAATTCCCTCTCCACATCCTAAAATGTATTCAGGAAGGCATGGAAAAGTGTGCTATATGCCTTATTAGTTTAAATATCTGTGTTTTTCCCTTTTTACAAGCAAGAAAGAATGTTGAATAACGATCAGAACACAGGACTGAATCAGTGTATCCTGGACCTTGGCTAAGTCACTTAGATTAGGGTTTTCAAAAATATGTTTTCACCTGGGATACCTGGTTCGTTAGTTGGTGATGTTCTGGGTTCTCTGTTGGAAGTAATGAGCATGCATAGTTCCTATTAATTTCACTCTTATGAACATTGATTCCCTCTGAGAATCAGGACCAGGGTATTTTACATTTTCAGTTACTAGGAAGAGGAGAAATCTGATTAATAAAATCATGCGTTTTGGAATAGGAGGACAGGAAAAAATAGTAGGAATTTAAACCTTATCATAAAAAAGCACCTCTTGCTTTGCTGAGTGATGCAGTTGTAACGTCAGGTGTGGGCTGCAAAATGAATTGTTTAAAAGAAGTATGAGATAAAGGAAGTAGGAGGAAGTCAGCAAGTGCTCTACAATCGTAATTTGATCACCTATCACCGAATTGTTTGTTAGTTAATGGTACAAAGAAAGGGAAGAGCGATGAAGGTAAAAGGAAGGAAGAAGGAAAGAAACAGAAGAAAAAGATAAAGAAGAGTTTTTCTGTGGACACAACCCAACCACTATATTCTAATGTATTGGAGTAGTACGCATATTCTTCTTAATATAATGCAGTAGGTTATTTTTTCAGCATAAAACAGTAAATTATGAGGTTATGTGCCAATAGGTGGAGCTCAAGGACGCATAGTTCACAAGTAGGTTTTGTGGAACCAGAGAAAGGCATGGTGGGTTATAGGTGGCTTCCTCTGTGCAGATATTTACATGGCATTCTTACTAGTGGTGTCTCTTATAAGATTGATGCTGCTCCTTTAACTCCATTCCCAAACGTTATTATAAATGTTAGCCTACCTTCTGTCTTCCATTTCCTTGGCTGCATGTGTGTAAGCATATGTGATTTCTGTGGGACTTTAGACATCATTTCTTGTGCATATTTCTTTTAAGAAACTGTTCCTGAAATTGTAGACTCATCATAGAAAAGGCTATAGCTTTCTAACTGCCAGTTAGGCAAAGCTGTTCTGCCAGTAATAGCTGTAATTGTATTTCTGAACTATTTCATTTCCTTTTTAGACATATCACACTGTGCTGCTCTGAGCTGCCAGTATCGCTGTCATTCTTCTCCTTCAGGAGGGATGTGTTATTGCCCTGCAGGATATACAATAAGTAGCAATGACAGTCGTACTTGTATTGGTAAGTGAAATACAGTGATTGCAGATATCTAATACCTTCTCATAGCTCTTTGGGAAAGTTTGGATTCCAGGAAGCTGAGTTTCAAGTGGATGGATGTACTGGCAAACAGAAAATCTCTGAAGTCAGCAAAAGAATAAATATCTAAATAGTACAGCAGTTGCATGGTGACACAGAAACAAGCCAGAGAGATATCATAAAGGTCTAATTCAATAAGACCAATACAGACATAGTGAGAGTGTGAATTATGTGTAAGATTTACTCTTGGGTGGTTGTTTTATTATCAAATTGTGTTAGAGGTCTTTCGGTGATTAGATGAGGAGAGTTTGTTTCTGCTCCAGTGATGTGTGGTGTTCTATGCCTGGGCAATCAGATAATGATGTTGAAGTGTTTGGTACTTTTTGAAAGTGGCTGTATATGAAGACAGTAGAACATTGTACGTCAAAATGAAAAGGGTGCTTTGTATTTGCGCTATGGAATGGCTGTGTCTCTTATGACATTACCAGTATACACATTATTTACATGAAAATGAAGAGTTTTTGCAAGAGTGTAAAGGTAAGTGAAGTATTTTAGTGCTGCATTTCTGTTCTGTAGCTGCTGTAAATTGGGAGCACAAACTGTTGGTAGTATAAATTATTTATCTCAGTAATTGGAAATGTAGTAACTTCAGAATCATGATGTTTAGCACTGCCTAATGACAGATATTTACCCAGATTCTTTTATCGGTTTTCAACCCAAGCTGTGGTGCTTGTGCTAAAAAGTATTCCAGGTGCTCAATCTCTCATGAGATTTCTGTATTGTGAAGAATACTGGGTAGCCTGGGGCTGTATGAGCTGCAGTGACAGCATGGTTGCTCTTAGTAGAAACGAGGAATCAGTGCACTGACTCCAGGCACAAAATTGTTCTTTCACTCTTATGTGGGAAATACATGAGGGACACATTTGCAAATGTGGTGCAAGTGAGTCTTTTGTTTTTCTCCTTGGCTACCCTGTAAACCTAGCGATCTGATTCTGGCTTGGAAGTTTGAATCAATGTATTTTGGTTTGCAGAGATCCACTACATACATTTGTAGTGGAAGAAACACTTGTCATGGAGGAACAGCTCAGAGTCAGTAGTGTACAATTCCAGATCTTAGTTTAAATCAATGTTATTGGTTTGCGGCCAGAAGAATTAAGCCATAATGTTAGCAAAGTGTACTTTTTGAAACCATAATTTTTAATTTATCTGCTCTTTGTTTGCTTCTGACTCACTGTATACTGATGGTTTTTAACACATATGGAAACTGGAAAGCTACTGACAGCATTTTTTCAGTACCACAATGTACTATCTAGGAAATATTTCATTTTTACTTACGTGTCAACGTATGTTGAAAACCAGAAGTTCCAGTAGGAAGAATATTTGAGATTTCATTTTCTCAAATGAAACGGGTTTTTGGCTTAACAGTAGAATTGGCAGTTTCCAGCAATGTAATGTACTGATTCTACTCATAGGTTTTCAAGTGAAGGAGATCAGGCTTTTAATGTCACAAAACCATGTGTTAAGTAGTGTTAGAAATCTCCTGGGCTTTAAGTAGTGACAGATATGATGAGATATCAGGCAGTGTTCAGATCTGAATTTTTTTTCTTTTTTTTTAAGTCAGAGTTTAAAAAATTCTTGTTTTTACAAGCAGGTTGGGCAGATATTTCACAATTTTGGAAATAAAAGATTCTTCAGCAACCCTAGAAATTTCTTGTAGAGCACACCTGTGAGAACTTGCTGGGTTGTCCTTGCTGCAAACTCCATTTATATGGTATTTTGCATGCCAAAGTGAACTTCTTTCCTTGTACTTTTTGCTGACTGGTTCTGGTGTGCAGCCAGCTTTTAACTGGAAATCAGACTCCTGTGTTAGTGTGGTACCAAGTCTGAGCTAATAAACACTGCCTTTTAGCAGGGCTTGTGTGGTGGTTTCACACCGATGGCCAGCTAAACTCCACCACACTGCTCACTCACTCCCCCTCCTCAAAGAAAGTTGGGGGGAGAAAATATGATGGGGAAAAACAAGGAGATGAGATAAGGATAATTTAATTAAAAGGAAAAGAAAGAGAAAGAAAAAAAAGTGAAGGCCACGTAGAAGCAAAGAGAGAAAACAATTATTCTCTACTTCCATAAGCAAGTGATGTTCAGCCATGTCTTGGGAAGTGGGGCCTCAATATGTGTAGCGGCTGTTCGGGAGGACAGATATTTTCATAATGAGAGCCCACCTTCTCCTTCCCCTTCCCCAGCTTTTACTGCTGAGCGTTGACATCATACAGTATGGAATATCCCTTTGGTCGGTTTAGGTCAGCTGCCCTGGCTGTGTCCCCTCCCCACCTCTTGCCCACCCCCAGCCTGCTGGCCCTGACGGGCTGGAAAGAGTCTGGATGCTGTGCCAGCGCTGCTCAGCAGCAGACAAAATGTAGGTGTGATGTCAGCACTGTTCTAGCTACCAGTGCAGAGCACAGCACTACATGGGCTGCTGTGGGGAAAGTCAACTCCATCCCAGCCAGACACGGCAGCATGTTAGCTTGAGCTCAGTACTGCACTAACAGTAAGATATGGCTCGCCTTCAGGGTGGGTGTAAATCCAGCCAGATGTGCGTGTGTGTGTACAAATTGTGCTTGCATCTGTTGCGGCAAGAATAATGCATAGACATATTCTGTGTTTTGGAAAGTAGACAATGGTATCCCTTCCCTTCCGATGATTTTTCCTCTCTGCATGGCAGTTTTGTTTTTTATTGGGTAGGTCACTGGGCAGCAAACACCAGTTATTCTCTTGTGTAGAAGTAGAAATTTGAAACGTTTTTGAAAAAATATACAAAACCTCTTTTCCCATGCCACTGTTTTGCAAACAGATACAAAGCAAGCAGAGAGGAGACTTGATGCTTCCCAAATACAATGGCATCCCTTTTATACAAAGCATTGTTTGTAAATATGCCTTGTTCACTTAACAGATTTTGATGACTGCAAAATGTGGGGTGTCTGTGACCAGCTTTGCGAAGATCGTGTGGGACATCACCAGTGCCACTGTGTGGAAGGTTATTTCCTAGAACATCATCGGCACTGTAGGGCCAACACTTCAGGTTAGTACGCAGCAGTGCAAGAGTCTCTTGCTGTTGTTGGACTAATAGATAGAGCTTAAAATGGGGCAGCTTGCATAACTATAACATACAACTGTGTTTGATTTTAACTCAACGCTGGCCTTAAGGATTTAAGGTCAGGACAGCATTCAGAACACAAGCAGAAATCAGCAAGAGACCGTCTGTCTGCTGACACCTGTAGGCTGGTGGAGCTGGCTGCCTCAGCAGAGCTGCTTATCCCCAAAACCATGGCTTCTGGGTCCCAGCCCTTCCTCAAAATGCCTGATTTCCCCAGAGCTGGGAGGTTCTTGCCAGAGCCATCTTTAGTAGATGAGTTCTTGGTCCTGTGGGAGGCAGTTTCCTGACCTGCTTGCTGTAGAACTCAGCAGGAGCAAGAAATCAGGAAACCTCAGGTTTTTTTAGGAGGACTGTGCCGTGCAAGAAAATGGTTTTGCTGAATTGTGAGCTCAAACACAACAATGCTTGCCTCACACAGAGTGTGGTTCCCCATCAACAGTAGGTAACTCTTCCTGGTTCTTCACCTTCTTCTCTGTTCTGAAAGCAGACCCTGGGAAGCCCATTTTTTTTATGGAGATATAAGAGCCTGCCAGGCTTTTGTGTGAGGCAGGTGTTCTTGCCTGCAGGAATGGGAGTGGGAGTCCCTGCTTGGCATAGCTGATTAGCAGTCTTGCATCTTTGAAAAGCAGGAACTGCCCAGTTCCTTCCCCCTTCTTTCTTTGCCACTGCTGCAGAGCAGCCATCATCTTGCAATTTCTAAGTATGTCCTCAAAAAATATGAAACTTTTGGAGCTAATGAAATATGTTTGATTGTGTTAACATGTGCATATGCCAGCACTAGGAAAGATTGTTCTGTTTCCAGAAAATTTCTGTGTGTTTCACAAGAAGCTTTCCATTCAAACTAGTGTGACTTTTATCGAGTGATTTTCTGTCATTATTGTGGAGTTCATACCTGCTTTAAATTGGTTTCCTTGGATTCATTTTTACTTTAATTGGAGAGGGTTTTATGTGTAAGGTGAATAAGATTTGGACTTAAATGTATTCCTCTGAGACATACATTAAACCTTTCAATAGGCTGCTACTTTGGAAGTGAGCTTTCCTTCAAAGATTTACTGGAATCTCTCTTCTTTTGTAAGATACAGCAAAGATCTTCTGAGGACATGAGCGAATAAAGAAGGTGGAAAGAGCAGTACAGAAAAAGCTAAGAAACATGGTCTGCCTGCTAGAATTAAAGAATATCTGAATCCCATCGGGCAGAAAAATCTTAAGAAAGTTTATACTTTGATTAAAGGACGTAGAAGAGCTGAGTCTTTTGGAGTTAAGATGCACAGAAGTTCTGTAAAAGTTTTACCTGGCAGAGTTTTAAACAGATATTGCTACCTGGTTTGCTCCAAGACTGGAAGGCAAAGGCAAATCAAAGCAAGTTAGTACTCACATAGAACCATCTATACAGGTTGTAGGCTGAGTGTTTGTTTAAACTTTTGTGTCTGCTGTATAGCTTGGTTGCCTAGTAGTCAAATATTTGTCACCCCTGCTTTCAGCTGGTGTTGCATCAATTATTTTTTCCAATGGCCGTGATTTACTGATTGGAGATCTTCACGGAAGAAGTTTTCGTACTTTGGTGCAGTCGCAGAATCGTGGGGTTGCAGTTGGAGTGGACTTTCACTTTTACTTGCACAGGATCTTTTGGACTGATACAGTGCAAGATAAGGTGGGTAGAAATTTCAAGAAGAATAAATTTTTGTGTATGTGGAAGTAGAGAACAGCCAGAAGCAGAATGTGTTGATAGGCTTTCATTTTTGAGAGCAGAAGCTGGCTGTATTTTTGTTTTCTAACAAAAAAGCTCCTTGAAATATTTTGTGTTAATGACTGCATTTTTCAAGCTATACTATTACATGTGACATATTAAACAAAGAATCCTATTATATGGGAATGTCTTGAGCAACTTTTCATTTTATTCGAGACGGAGTCCAAAAAACTAATTAAGAGAAATAGTAGACATTCTTTCAAAACTGAACAAATTTTTCTTGGTAATTTTTTGAAACATGATCATTTAAAATGTAAAAACTGTGTGCCTTCCAAGATGATAAAAATCAAATTTCTTCATATACTTCAAATAGCACTGTAATTGAACTTAGATAACAAATACTGACAGTATTTTGTGTAATAAGCCAATATTTTGTAACTTTTTTTTTTTTTTGGAAGAGGAAATATGTTAACTTCAAGGTAGGGTATAACAGAGTAGTTTAAAAAGAAAAAAAAAGAAGACAGTGTGGAGACTCTTGTGAAAGTTGGACATCCCCCTTGTTCTTTCTTCTCCATGCATAACTTACTGAAACAAAAAAAGTCCCAAGTCAAATGGTGAAACTCCAGAATCTTCATCCCCATGTTGGCTGCCATGCAGAGTAAAGGAGAATCCATGGCCTGCCTCCTGCTGACACCATGTATGGATCAATTTGGTGTCATTACCATTACGAACCAATCCATAGCTGAAAACTAGCATTTTCACTACGGTGCCATGTTGGTTCTGTTGGAAAGCACACTGTGTGGCCTTCAAAGAGGGCAGGATTAGGGCACGCAACTTTTGGCTTGTTCACAATTCTGGCATTTTTATTTTCACTGCAGGGAGTTCTCATTACTGCAATTGCATTGATAGTAGCTGTGTTAAGTCAGGGTCAAATCTGAACTTCCAAGAGACAGGGTATTTATCTTCTCTCTGTAAAAGGTACAAACAAAAGGTAATACGGATTTTTCAACTGTGCACCCCATATGGCCAGGACTGCCTTTTTATCTGCCCCAATATAGTTAAATCCTAAGTAATTAATTAGGATTAATTAATCTAATTAAGTCGTAATTAGAACACCCTGAAGAAGACAATGACATTAGGAATATTCTTACATGATGTGTATTTCTACCCTGATGTCTTTTATTATGAGAATTAGGGGATTTATTTTACTTGTCTCTATGTTTTTGCTTTTCAGAGATTAAGATGAATTAAAACAAAATTGTGGGTTGTGTTCAGTGTCACCTTTATCTCATTTAGTGTATTGCCTTCTCACCTAATGCTATAAGCTCTTACATCAACAAGATTTCCAAAGAACACAGTAGACAGTTAATGGTTTGCTCAGTTATTATTACCTAGACCTGAAGAATATTTAAAACGCTACAGCCATTTCAGCCGTTATTTTTCTTGCATATATTTGCTTGTGGTAATTTGTATTTTCATATATATACATTTCAAACATCATGCTGTTGTTCTAAAGAAGGGATAATGATTCCTAGCTTTTCATATTACCCAGTGTTTGAATCACATGGTTACTGTATAATATAAAATTACTGCATTTAAACTGTTTGCTTCATGTAGCTCTGAGCTTGCTTCTAGGATAATAGTATTTCTACTTGAGCATGATGCTGTTAAAATTAGCTTTACATATAAGAGAAACAGAAGCAATGCTGAACCTTCTCTTTTCTGTTCTGGATAGGGAGCTTTCCCTTGCTTTCTTCGCTTTGCAAAGTAAATTTTCCCTCTAGTGGTTGGTGCAGTAAGAGCTCCACCTGTTGTTTCTGGTGCTGATGACAGCTTTCCTAAGCCTGTTAATTTGTTTCAATTAATGGAAACACTGTTTTTTGCTAGATTCCAGGAAAGCAAGATGCACTTTCTTCATCTGTTTTTTAATCCAGCAACTTGCCCTGTTTGCTAAAAAACAAGGCTGTTTTAGCCTGTTACTTTATTGATTTTGCTGAAATGCTAGTTGGAGGCATGCTTCTTGTATTTTTTGTGTTATTTTCCAAATTTTTGAGAAAAAAGCCTAAGCTTTTTTTTTTTAAGGGGAATAGCTTTGTAGGTAACTTGGTTGTATCTAGTGGCCAACAGTGGATCTGTGCTCAGAGTGATGATAGGTGCCACGTGACTTATGATTAGCAAAACATCATATGAGTATTGATAATATTTGTATTGTTTTCAGGTTTTTTCTATTAATATTGATGGCTCTGATTTCCAAGAAGTTTTAAATGTTTCAGTCGACACACCTGAAAACCTAGCGGTGGATTGGGTTAACAATAAACTATATGTGGTTGAGACCAGTGTGAACAGAATAGATATGGTTAACCTGGATGGAACAAACCGTGTCACTCTTATTGCTGAAAATCTGGGAAATCCTAGAGGAATAGCACTTGATCCAACTGTTGGGTAAGTGATAAGTGTCAGGTAATGGTAAAAGATATCAGGAATTCCTTTATTCAGATGCAAAAGGAGAAGAACTAACAAACAGCCCAGGATAGTCATTTTAGAATCATATGGTTTAAACATTTACATTCTATCCGGAACTATTCTACGTGTTACATTATTACGGGAGAGCTGTACACTGCTTTTATTGCCAATGTGTGGTATGTGTTGTACCACTTCTTTGTATGTATGTGCATGAGCAGCCCTGAAAACAGTCAGGTTGTGAAGCTGCCTTCAAGACTAGAAGACTATCCACAGACCTCCTACTATCTGAAATAAAGTGGTGGGGTGAAGCTGGGGAAGCTAGTGCCTCCCAGCCCAATAGGCTTCAGAAATGTATGTGAACCGTGGAAACCTGGGTCCTCAGAGAATGGCAAGAGGAGTTTCATGCAATTTCATCATACAGTGATGGATGCTGCTTTCATGATGCATGGATTTGTCACTGGTTTATTTCTAGCAACTGCTTAAGTCTGTGTTTTACAAAGAACACTCACTATTTCTGAGGTCTTTTGGGTGAAAGCATGTTTCTTTCTAAATTCATTCTATAAAAGAAAGTGTAAATCACTTCTTGGGCAAAAGGTATGCAGTGTGTTTTCACTGTATGCTACCTGAGAATTAAGCTCTGTCCTGAAAGTGCTTGTTTTAAATGATAACACAGTTTCCAAATTTCATGTAAAATGTTGCTTTTTTTTTTTTTTTTGGTAAAATCTCAAGGAAACATGGGACTTTTTTTTTTTCGTTATAGTTATTTATTTTTCTCAGACTGGGATAGTCTTTCTGGTGATCCTAAAGTGGAAAGGGCCTTCATGGATGGCACAAACCGTCAGGATTTGATAAAAACAAAATTAGGCTGGCCTGCTGGAATAACTCTGGATATTGTATCAAAAAGGCTTTATTGGGTTGACAGCCGGTTTGATTACATTGAGACTGTAACTTATGATGGCCTTCAAAGGTAGGAGAAATATTATTCCTTGGAGGTTACAGATACACTGATTATTTTGTTTCTAGTTAAAAGATAAATTTGTCTAACAAAATGGGATTCATGAAGGATGAAAAATACAACATAATGAATGTGATGCACCTTGATATTTATGGTGTCATACTACTTTTAGAAAATCTTAATTTCTCCATCATTCTTTGTCCTGTTTCTACATTGAATACCTGTTACGCTCTTTTATAATGTGCTCTTTTATAACCCACCACTACAGTACCCATTTTGATAGTGTCTACTTTTCATTATTTTTGAATACTATACATTGTCTTAGATCATCGTATCTTTGCATCTTTTTCACAAATGAATTTATTTAAACTATTAATCTCCAAAGCACCACTTTACGTAACGGGTATTAAATGCTTTGGGTTTTGCTCTTTTTACACTTGATAAATCTTTGTTGTCAGAAATTAAAAGTCCTCACTCACCCTGTTGTGATGCTGGGGAAACTGTATCAGAATGCAAAAAAGGGGCCTTTGAGGTTTTTCTGGGACTGTGCCTTAAAGTGTAGTGTTTAGAAGCCTGCTTATCTCTGCATCTATGATTGGTCTCTATTACTCAAACAGAAGAAAAAATTGTTCACTTTCAACATCTCTTACATAGTGACTTGAAAAACAGTCCTCTGCTCAGTTGACAGGTTGATTGCTCAATGTATTCTTTCACCTGCAAAATTATAAAAATAATACTGGTATCTTTGATCTCCATCTTTATCTGTATTTTTCAAGGTTGTTTTCAAGGTTTAGTAAGGTAAGAATGTGTTTAGTAAAATCTCTGGTTTTCGGAGATAAAAACTTATCACTAACAGCAACACCAAAAATCTTGTAGATGTTGGGCAAGAGGCAATGGCATAATCTGCAAACAGTGTTAAAATACATCTTACTGTCCACTTAATCACATCTTGTATGCCTACAGCATGAATCTAAATTACCCTGGAAACTGTTAGAATAGAACTATAGAATTCATCTGATTTGTAGACCTTCCTTCAAGATTCCTGAACACAATATTGTATTGTTACTGTTATGTATTGTTTGAGGACTTAAATGTCTCTCTATCTCCTAATATTTATCCAGAAAAATATTGTTACAATTTCTTGCATAGAATAGATACAATTTGTTAGTATTTAATTTTCTTTGGTTTTGAATGGGT
>VXAL01013484.1:6038-20044 GCA_013399475.1 Chauna torquata | reverse complement strand
AACTCTACAGTGGCTAAAAATAATATTCTGGAGTGTAGTGCCAGGCACCTCTAAACTGTAGGTTAAAGTTTGCTCTTTTATGAAGTTCAATGCATACAGAGTGTTTAAATTCCAGCCTTTTCACAAGACTTAACCAGTGCCTATGCCATGCTCTCAGTTCTAAAGAGCAAAGAATACCGACCCAGCCTAGTTCTTTGTTGTTCTGCATCTCTTATGTGGTATCCTAGCAGTACAGTGGAGCCATAAACCCAGTGGAATTTGTCACTACAGGTGTCCTGGTTTAGGGATATCCTCAGGTTGTGGATGATTCTTGAAATTTACCTGCAAATAAGTCTGGTCCTTATGAATAGGGAATTTCTCATAGTTTGCTGTCTTTACAGTTGCTGCTCTAAAGCAGTTTTTCAGCTCCTGCAATGTAATCTGCTGCGCAGCAATCTAACTGCAGCAGCCTATTGCTTTCATGTAATCTGTTTATTCTCCTCTCTGGAACCTCAGACTGTCTAAAAGGGAAAAAAAGGAGCTGTCAGACTAAAGAGGAGGAGCCAGACTCAGTAGGGTAACTCATGGGACAGTGAATTTTGTGGTTTGAATTGGGACTGGGAGTTGGGAGCGGCTCAGGGGGAAATGAGGTCCAGATGTCAGCAGCAAACTGGCTGGACAAAGTAACAATGAGGAAGAGGACCCAGGGTACAGATATGAGACAGGAACGGGAGTGACAGAAGGAATAAATGTGGAGGAAGGGTGGAAGAAAGCCATGGTAGATCCCAAGGTCAAGAATAGAAAGACAAGATATGATAAAATATCTTTCCCTGAGAATTGATTTGAATTTGTCATTTCAATACTATAGTATATCTAGGTGCAACAGCCGTGATGCTATAAAGCCAAGCCAAATTACTCAGTGTTACTTTTCTTATAGAATTACTGTTGGATAGCTTATTGGTTTATTTTAATTTCTTTTTCTTCAACAGAGTCTGGGAATCTTCTCTTGCTAGTGGCAAGTCGTAACCAAATCATTGTGGACAACATCACCTCTCAGTCACATAGTATTTATTCTCTCATTCGGGATGGGAGGAATATTGTGGCTATTGATTTTGATTCAATCACAGATCGTATCTTTTGGTCTGATACAACACAGGATAAAATTTGGAGTGCTTACCAAAATGGGACTGACCGAAAAATAGTAAGTTTCACTGAGTTATTCTTGTCTCTTCATTGTGGAGAGAAAATGAAAACACTATCTCCACTTAACAGAAGAGGCAAATCCCAACATAGTAAGAAGGGAGAAAACATAGACAAAGTGAAGCAACTCAGTAGATGTTAAGCCGACATTTCCTATAGCTTTTAGAAAAAGAAAACTGAATGCTTTCAGGAAACTTTTTAACACCAGGGTATAAATTGATTTTCCTATTAGTAGGTGCATACTCCTTCAATAAACTGACTGAAGTTAGTAGGAGTGTTTGGGTATATGCTTTGTCAGCACTTTGAATATGTACATTGTGACTCATTCTGCATAAGAGACCTAGAAAATGTTAGAGATTTTCTATATCCGCAGAAAAGGCAAGGGTGAAGGTTTGATATAAATTAGTTTGTTCTTTCTCTCTCCCCCCACCCCCTCTCTCTCTCTCCTTTTTTTAAATTTTTGTTACTACACAGGTGTTTGACAGTGGTGTCACCGTGACTGAAAGTATAGCGGTAGATTGGGTAGGTCGCAATCTTTACTGGACAGACTTTGTTCTGGAAACAATTGAAGTCTCTAAAATGGATGGGAGCCACAGGACTGTGCTGATTAGTGAAAATATAACAAACCCAAGGGGACTAGTGTTAGATCCCAGAATTGAGTAAGATTTTTTTTTATGTTTTGTTTTGAAAAGATGCATATTTTATGATAACAATATTCATACTTGAGATATGCCCAAACTGTGTTATAATTGTAAATGACAAGTGGAAGAGAAAACTTAAGAGAATTTTTTTAAAATAGTATGTTCGCAGAGTTAATTTAATATTTAATGTCATGTGATCGTTATTTATAATCTGTTACTCTGTTTCGCTGTAACAAGATATTTGTCTTCCTCTGAAACAGGTCTTCCTGCATTTGCTTCCTAGTTACAAACTTTTAATTTTAAATTCCGGTATATCGTTATCAGTCAGTGGTGTACCACAAACCTATATGCAACATAATGTGATATGCCTACCTGACAAAGAACAGGTTCCTTCATAGCCCCAAATCTAAACTAAATGTCATCACATATTGATGTCATCACAAAAGTACCTTCTTGTTCTGGACAGCAAGTGGCATAGAGTAAATGGAATGTTATGATTTGAACTGTTCATGTACAAACTTTTACTGTTTTTTGAGCTCTGCAGTGCCTTGAACTCTGTTTACTGCCAGCCACACGAGGCTCTTTAGTTATAGCACTTTTAGCATTATCCATGCATGCTTGTAAAAGCACAAACTCAAATCAAATTAGTATTTAGGAAACAGAGAATCAGATTATAATCAACATTGAAAAACAGTGATGAGTGACTTCTATTTGCTGTTATTATTAATGAATGAAAACAGTAGTAGAAGTATTTAAAATTTTTTACAACAGAAATTATGGTAATAAATAAGCTTATTGCATGATTTCAGTATCATTCTGCAAGACATTTCTTAAAATTATCATTATTATTATTATTTTTTGGCTAATGAAGTTTTATAGGCAGCTAGTTTTTTTCAGATTGGTAACCACAAGTTACTTTTTTCAGTGGTCATGTGATGTTCTGGACTGACTGGGGCCAAAACCCTCGAATTGAAAAAGCCAGCATGGATGGCAAAATGCGAACAGTGATTATTAATAATAAAATCTACTGGCCCAATGGACTCTCCATTGATTACCCAAATAAACTTCTGTATTTTGCTGATGCTTATCTTGATTATATTGATTTTTGTGATTACGATGGAAACAACAGACGACAGGTGGTCGCAAGTGATTTGGTAAGACATTATTAAAAAAAACCAATGTTCTCCCATGTCCTTGGTGATACTACTTAACAGCATATTTGCACTATCATAGACTTGGATGTGTATTTTTCTTCAAACTATTCTGGTGAAGCAGACATGAAGTATTTTACCTGCTTGTTACAGCTGGAAAGTAAAGAATTACATACACTATTCGAAGTCATTCTGATCTTCAACGGAACCTGAAGCTAAATGTAGACTTAGTGCTTTAGATCATTCTTGTATGTTCTGTCTACATGTGTGCAGTCTAAAAGTGTCATCTGATACTGCTGCTACTAGCTGGTGCATTTGCTGTGGGGAAATAGAGTACAAAAAATCTGGAAGAACTTCCCCCGTCACCTTCTGTGAGTGATAATTGCTGCTGTCCTTGACTGCAGCAGAGGATTTTCTGCTGCCAGGGCTTACTACGTACTGGGCACTTCATGAAGACCACCCATCTGACCGGCTATCTCCCAGTGAAGTGCTGCTGTCAGTTGGCAAGACAGTGTCCTGGCACTATGGTTTAGATGTTCAGTTGGTACACATAAGCCAGTATAAGTAACGACATGTATTTTTAAGAATTGAACCTTGGGGCCCATTCATCTTTGTCTAGACAGACAGTTCTTGGGCATTAGGAGCTGGTGCAGTCTTTTTTGCCCCACTCTTAGTTTTCAGAAGTTCAGATAAGCCACCTTCTTCAACAGTGTGGTAAATTACAGGGGAGCTTATCAGAGATGCAAGGTCTTGACAGGTCCATAACTCTCACATATTCTCTTGTGCTCTTGAAAATCTGCAGTTGGGTCCTTATCTGTTGGTTCCTTGCATTCTACGACATGCAGTTGGACTGCTTTGTTAACTCCTCATGCTGTACATCTTACAGGCTCTGTTTAGCATTTTTATTTTTTAAAAAAAAAAAAGTATAATTAGTGCCTTGTTTTCAGGCAATAGATGATATTTCGTATTCTTTTGCTGAAAAATATCTTTTGAGAAACAACTGGTACTTTTTTTTTCCCTCCAAGTTGCACTTAGCTCTGCCGTGCAAGCTTTACATATACTAATCTCCAGAACTGAACTAGTAAGTGTCCTTGCCTTCTAGGTATTGCAGCATCCACATGCTCTAACTATCTTTGAAGATTTTGTGTACTGGAGTGACCGGTATACTAACCGAGTAATTCGGGCCAATAAATGGCATGGAGGAAACCAAACAGTTATGATTTACAACATTCACCAGCCTTTAGGGCTTGTGGCAGTCCATCCTATAAAGCAACCTCATGGTAAGTTCAGCAAAACAACTTTGGTGATTACAAAAATATGCCATAAAGTAATATCATGCATGAGCACTTCTGGAATCAGTCATGTCAACAAATGGACTGGGTTAAAACAAGAAGATAACCTATGCCATTGACTTATAGTTGAAGATCATTTCAGCCTGTCCAACCTGCTGAGTAGTCTGGTATTTAGGGAGCGTGACCTAGGGAGCATGTAAGCATAATGAATAGCCAAAAAGAACAATAGGAAAATAGTATGTGCAGTTTTTCTGCTCTTTGTTTTGAAGGTTTTTATAATGAAATTGGAACATTTTTGAAAGCATTTTCGTTTTTAAAATTTGTCTCTGTGGCATACCACACTTGGTTCCATGTACATTAATTATATCATGCTTTTAGGCAAATTACTGTCATCATCCTTCTCTGAAAACACTTCAGTATTATTTTACTTAATGAAATAATACATAAAAATACTGCATTGCATTCGAGGTTCTCTCTGAGATGATATGCAGGTCATCTCTTGCATCTGAAAGACTGTCAAAAAAAAAAACCAAACACATTAAAATCACCTTTTCTGTCTTTCAGTTAGGGTCATCTTCCAAGTCGGACTTGTTGTCATTTCATGGCATAACTTGAAGTGTGGGAAATATATTGGCACAAATATTGATTTTGATTGTTTCTGCTATATATCTTGTGTTGGGAGTGTTTACAATACATAAGTATTACAATGGCTTGCATTCTTTTTTTCCTGAAGACTTTCTTACAGGGGACGACAGAGTCTTGTATCTTAGTAAGGCGCTAGTAATTTTCAGCGCTATATTGTGTACACACTGTTTTGGAACAAAGCCTTCCTCAGTCGTGGTCATAGCTAAAGCTACTTAGCACTGTCACTGCAAATTATTCAGTCACCAAAGAGTACCATTAATTTATACAACATAGTTCTGGTTTAAGAGGTTTTATTTTACAACCTGGGGTTTAAAAATCTTTCTATCACTGGTGGAGAAAATGGTTTATTTTCTTCATTGTATTAAATTAGTTCATTTCATGATTTTTCTTTTAGATTTGCTGTTATTCTTTACATGGTCAGAGAAAGGAAGAAAGCACTTGCAAAGTAGCACAACATGCTAATGTTTACAAATGAAGGCATAATGATGATTGAAGTTCCAGATACAGTATTAAGACTCATCCACTCTCCTTATTTTGTAAATCATTAGATTTCACATCGACTATGTTTTGTTATATATTTGTTATATAGAAATGAGTCATTTTCTTATATTTTGAGTTTATGCCATTATTTTATTGCTGTCTTCTTAATATTTTTTTAATTCTTGTTAGTTTTCATATTCAGAACAATTGTGTCATTTTCTGGAACTTACAAGCTTCTTAGAATAAAACCTACTGCAATTGCTAAGGGTGTTTATTCTCAAAATCTGCTTTTTATTTTCTTATGAAGATGGCTCAGCCTGAAAATTCCTCTTTAGCAGCAATTTTGTGGAAGTGATCTAAATGGTTGAATTTTAGTATATAGTAATAAAAGCAGTCAGCAGAGACCTTTTTAACAGTCCTATTTGTACTTTACAAGCTTAGACTGCAAGTTTCAAAGTGATCCAAGAAATTATGCATTGAACTCCTACTACCTTTGAATGAGGCATAGTCAGCTCTGGTATCTCTTTAGTTTTCTCCGAAAAGCTTCAGTAAATAATTTAAATCCCCCATTCAGAAATGTT
Source organism: Chauna torquata (assembly GCA_013399475.1). Classification (NCBI taxonomy): domain Eukaryota; kingdom Metazoa; phylum Chordata; class Aves; order Anseriformes; family Anhimidae; genus Chauna; species Chauna torquata. The sequence continues at coordinate 14,075 of VXAL01013484.1, read as the reverse complement.
ATTGTGGTCAAAGACTGAAAATCCTGCAGGCCTTCTCGTGCAGTTAACAAAAGTTTGAAAAGGTGTTTGAAAGATTTGATATGGTACAAAGAAAATGAAAAGATCAATATGATAATGGTGCTGGTTTTATAGGAAGAGTTATATCCTGTTATAAGTGTATTGTAATGCTTGTGGTTTTTGGAATTAACTTGATTTTTAATTTCAAGGAAATAGCAGAACTGATTTAGTGCAGAGTTGACGTTTTCAGTATCAGTGATGCTCTATGTTCTTTCCAGTTGCCCATATTGTTAAATTGTTAACAGTTGTTACTACTTTTTCTTTTTTTTTTTTTTCTTTTCAGGTATTAATTCTTGTGCATCATCCCCCTGTAGCCATCTCTGCTTGCTTTCTTCATCTGGACCACTTTTTTTTTCCTGTGCTTGTCCTTCTGGATGGATGCTTTCTCCTGATAACAGGAACTGCATGAGAGGTAGGGCAGTAATAATGAGACACGAAAGAAGGACCTAACAGATTGTCAGAGCCATCCCTCTGTCAGGAAAAAAGCTTACTTCAGATCTGTGAGCTGCTGCTCATGAAATCAAAGTTTGGGGCCATTCCAGTCAGACTTCATTTAGGAAGCATGGAATGAAATGTACTTGGCCTAAAGATGTGGAGTTCTGGAAAGGACTCAAAGGCAGAGATTGCTTCATTTGGGAGAAAGGGAAGAAATGCTTCTTTTAAGCACTTTAAAGAGCCCCATTTTAAAATTTCTCAACGCATTGAATCTTTCTTTTGCTTTTGCATCTGGAAGGAGATGCGCATCAATTAAAAATGAAGGAATGTTCTGGCAAAGTGTTATCTTTCACATTACAAATATTCAGCCTGGAAACATGTTTTTAAAAATTGCACTTGTAAGAATGTAGGGATGCAGGACTAGAAGGGACTTTCTTGGTCATAAGTCTGCTTCCTTCCTGTCCATGACTACCACATCATGTGTCCCCTTTTACCAGTCAAGGTCCAGTTTAAGATTAATTTTTTTTTTTTTTGCCCTAAAACCTTACTGGCCCTCACAATTTTGGAGTTTAGAAACCTCCTGGTTTTCACTTCAAATATATTCTTTCCCCTGTTTATGTCCATGTCTTACACCACTTTTGTCCTTCAGGATAAATAGCATCAGTAGTTCTCCTTCATTCCTGGTATGTCTTCTGTGTATATTTTTGAAGTGATTATCACCTTCTTTCTCAGCCTGTATTTTGCTAAGAAAGAAGTCATGCTCCTTTAGTTTCCTGTAATGTGGAGGGATATTGTTCCTGTTCCCTATCACTCTCTTCGGCCTGTCTGAAATAATGCATTTTAAAATTCAGATCAAAATTTCACAACTTGACCTTTTTTCCTCCAGTATAAAAAATTACTATGCCAAATTCAGGAAGTCTACAAATAGCCTAGAATTACAGACACTAGAGGTGATGCATCTTTAAGAGAGTTAACCTTTGCAAACAAAACTTCATATAAAAATGTACCATTGAACTTTCTTTGACCAGTCCACAGATCTCACAGGGTTGTAAAAATTCTTCAGCCAATTCATTAAAAAAAGTCACAAAAAAATTCAAATTACTGGCAGACAGTTTATGACAACAAATTTGACCAGATTAATTTTGTCAGATGGAGAATGGATTATGAATTTTTCCATCAGCTCCCTAATAAGGAAGCTTCAAATCACTGAAGTTTACGTAGAAATTGTCTTTGGGATAAGCTAACACTAGAAATCTCTGTGTTAGTCGAAAGATCCTTCTCTTTTAAATCTCAGTTTTAAACACCACATCACTGTCTCTTCCTTCTTGATTTTAATAGTGTGCTCTTTAAAGGGCTGTTTCATTTTTCTTAGCAGCAGTAAGAGAATTACTAGTTTATATAAACTGATGTGAAGTGCATGTTTATGCTTGGGGGTTTCTTTTAGAAGTCTGTACTGGTTTTAATATGTGCAGGCATATAGATGGATCATGATGAAAGAAACGGAATGTGACAATGAGGAAACACGCATGTGTAGAGGTGGACCTAGCTCTGCCACTGAATTGAGCTATTGGCAGTTCTTATCTGTACTTCCCACATGTTATGAATTTCCCTGTGCATAATTAGGTGCCTTTTTAAAATTTTATTTTATTTTACTTTTTTACAAATTCCATAACTGGTCAATATAAATTGTGCAAGAGGGAAGTAGAAAAGTCCTTCTGTGCAGCACGATTCTTTTAAACTACCTGGGCTTATTTATATTTTTAGATTAAATTTATGCATTTAAAACAGTATGTAAAAAACATCTATATACTATTGGGGGATTTTTTTCAATAACAGATTTGCTGAAGGTCAGCACACCAAAAGAAATTATACAAAAATTTGCTGATTCCTTTGATGGTAAAAGATTTGAATTATTGCTAATGATTAGGAAAGAATAGGTATCTGCCATCTCTCTTCTTATATTTACTATGATCCTTATCCTTATTGTCACTGTTTAGTTTAGTAGGCCAGCACAAACTTTCAGCAGGGTAAAAGTGACCTGCATACGTTTGATGGCCTAGTGAGTCTAGAAAACAATGATACTGCTGACCTGTGCATACTTAGGGAGTGTATTAAATATTGCTGACTTCATGTTGATGGAACGGTATTGATTCCAGGACTGCACCATTTCTAGTTTCACATATGACAAAGAATGCTAATATTTTAAGATTGCCTTTGTACTTATTTTACATTAAACTGCATTTTGAGGTTGATATTAAAGATGTTAATGTAGCAAGCTGGCTTGGAAACAAAGCAAGGAATTTGTGTATGTTGAAATCTTATATTAATATGTTAAATTCAGTGTCTTGCATATTTAATATAACAATACATGAATTTTATATAGATTATCATTTGTCATGTAAACCCGTGTTGTATAATTGCAGAAGGGATGTTACATCTATGTGATTAAGCTACACAGATTTTAGGTCTGTGTAGCTCAGCAAAATTACTCTGTTGCCCATTATATGAATGAAAAATAATCAAACTATATAGATCTGCATAGGTGTTAAAGGAAGCAATCTGCAAAAAGACTATAATTGGTTTTAATGAGACTATCAAACTTCTGAAGTACAAAGTCTAAACTAGAGAATTTGCATATCTGTAGTTCAGCAGGATTCGATAGCATTTTGTACTGTGTAAAATTTGAGAGGGAATAATGACTTCAGGGTCTTGTTTGCAATGGAAACAATTCCACGTGAATTTAGCAGTTCCATGCAAACTTTTTATAGAAGAGCACTAGTGTGCCGCATTCATAGAAAAAAAGAAAGTGTAAAAGCTTCAAGAATTTCACAGCTAAATTTCTTAAGGCAAACACTTGCCAAAATTTGATTTTGTGCTACGACAAATTTTATCTAAGCTTCTGTCAAATTTGACAAATAGTTCTGGCTGCCAGAGAGTAGGGAGAATAATTTTGGAAAAGTGCAATGATGCTGTAGTTTGTGTTTTTTCATGTCTAAATTTTCACTGCAAAGTTCACATAAATGTATTAAGTGGTCAGTGAAGAAACAAAAAAAGCAAAATATATATATATAAAAAAATCTGTTACAAAAGAGGAAGTGGGTTACTGCTACCTTCTATGTGACAGCAGCCCAGTTCTGTCTCAAGTGGTAGGTTGTGCCTGTGGAGAGAAGAGGATAGAATTTGTTTTCTCCTCCAAGGGCACAAGGACAAGGAAGAAGGGAATTGGTGTGCAGGAGATTCTCTTCCCCTACTCCCTGGCAGAGGGGAAATTACATTGCTGACTTGCACTCTATAGCTCTCCAATGCATTTCCTCAGATTACCTGACTATATGCCCTTTTTTTAATAAGATTTAAGATAAGGATACAGCTTTACTTGAAAGTCAATTTACTGTAAGGGAGTAAGTATACTCCCTTAGATATAAAACAAGAAAACACAGTAATCCAATCATATTTAGTAATAAAGATCAGCAATTGTTGCTGTAACATTTTACATTTCTTGTGAGTCCTGCTTAGTAGCCATTAGAATCTACCTCAGGCATGTCCTGGAGAGTCCTCAGACCTTTGTCCTGGTGGTTCCCATTCCTAGAGTTTAGAAAATGCCGCTTAGAGGAGCGATGAATGAATGTACTTCTCCCCTTGGCCAGCAATGAGTGATCCTGCCTTATTTACTTCCTTCTCAGAATTTGCTTGCACATGCATTGTGATTGCACAGTGCTGAAACTTTAAATGTTAAAACATTACAGTTGATAACCTCACTCCTAGTGAGGTTAAAAAAAAACCCTGTAAATAAGTGGTTTACAAAGCATCATGGTTAGTATTCATCCATTCCGTTAACATCAGGGAACTTTTGGTAGTGGTGGGGAACATATCAATGCCATTTTTTTTGATCAGAGGAAAAGTATTGAAACATAACTCTGACTTCTATTATATGTTTTCACAGTTGAACACCCTTTCCTTATTGCTGTAAGAGATAATATAATTTATGGAATTTCTCTGAATCCTGAGGAGAAGACCAATGATGCTATGGTTCCAATAGCAGGAGTTCAAAATGGTGTTGATGTTGACTTTGATGACTCGGAACAGATGATATATTGGGTTGAAAATCCGGTAAGTTAGTATTTGTGTTCAAAATGTACACTAAAATAAGACTTTTTACTTTAAAATAGTATTTTTGACTGAAATATATTAGCATTACAGGTAATAATAATAATAATAATAAATGTAATTGAAAAGAATGAAAGTTTTTTTCCCTAGGATAAGGTAAAGAGGCTTTATCTCTTTTGTAAAGTAGTTTTCATCTTTGCCAGCCAAGATATTTAATTAATGCTATTTCTGGCTTAACCAGAGACATGAAGAGGAAATACCAGAGAGCGTTGACAGAACATACTCTCTGTCATTTGCTATAGTCCTCTCTTTATCCTCTCTGCTGGCCTAGGACTTAACACAGCCGGAGCAGTTCTCCATGGGAGTAGTAAATTGGACCCAGTGGCACTAAACATTAGAATGAAATTATATGCCATTAGAATGAAAATACATGCTTGCGTGATCTGGTCTCTCACCTGAGCACTTCTTTAAGTAACATAGTACAGAGTCATCTTTTTCTTCAATAGAAGAATGGGGTTGCAAAGGCACAACCATTTCTAGGTAGCAAATACAAGACATAGTTTTAAAAAATAGTTTGAACTAATTTGTAATAGTTCATTATAATTGTTTGACTAAGCCTCTTTAATGGCAGTGCTTGCTGAACTGGGGTATTATAGGTATTGCCTAAGGCTAACTTGCCATGAAAATATTGAAATTTTTGCAGGATGGACACACCACTTAGAAAAAAAAAAAAAATTAAAAAATCTACAGAAGTCTGGGAAATGGGTGTAGTAGGAAACTTATGATTCAGCAGTATATCTGTTCAGCCTTGGAAACATAAAAACAGTTCTTTTTTCAAGAAAAGCACTGCTAGTCCTGGAGAAGCATAATGGTAGATAAGGACATTTCTGTAGTTACATTTTATAGAAATAATTCACACTAGCTTGATACCTTCCATCCACACAGGAGTTTACTTGGTCTTTTTCCAACCAGTTTGCCTTATCTTTTGCAGGTTTGAAGTAAAAATAAGTTGAAAAATGGCTAATTTTAAGGCCTTTTCTATGTCACTCATAAATGAATTTTAATTATTTTTTTAACCTGTTTAGTTCCCATGTGAGGTATTTAAATAGGCATATTTAATCAAACCTTTGCCCAAGAGGGGGTGAGTTCTCAGGAATCTATTTGGTCCTCCATGCAGTCTGAAAAAATATTCTTGACAGATCTTAGCCAGCAGATACAGTTGACATTTACAAGGGGTCAGACAGTTCTGCAGGAGGTCATGGGCTGATATATCCATTAACACATCCGGCAAGTGAAATGCCAGGTGCCTCTGCAGACTTGAGTGCGGATGAGCGCTGTATTTTAGTCAGGTCTTGAGCTTCAGCCTGACAAATGGATGACTATGGGCTGTGCCCTCTATCTGTTCCTCTGACCTGCAGGTCTCACACTGCTGTTGCTCTCCAGCAGAGCTGAGGCACGTGTGTCAGTCGTGGCTTGCTCTCTGAAGAAGTTCCTAATAACATAAGCACATTTACCTACTTCCGTCATTATAGTCCTTGTCTGTTACCACAAGGCCCCTTCCTTAACACCCTCTTTTGCCTCCATGCATCTCATGTTTGGCTTTTCTTAGGGGTTTGTCTACACCTGCGTAGTTTGTAGTTGTAATTTCACTCCCAGTGTTGGCAACAATTGAAGCTGTAGTTAGAGCTCAAGCAAACATGCATCATCTTGTTCACCCTGCCTGAAGCAAACTCTGGAAACAGAGATAACTATCAGGGTCCTCCCTATTCTATTTGAAAAACACTTCCCAAGAATTTTTATCTTCAGCTGCCATGTTCAATAGGTTATTTAAATGCAAATGCCAATGATAGGCAGGAGAATTGCTAACAGACTTTGAAGTGCCTAGGATACTATATACTGGCTAAAGAATAAATTGTAAATATTCAGCATCCATCAGGCTCTCAAAGTAGGGTCTAAACAGTACAGAAAATTATCCTTCTTTACTAATTTTTTTTTTTGTGATCCTAGGTATTCAGAGAGAGGTTAATTTGCAAACAGCAGTACATTGTTAGGATTCAGCCAACAGCACTATACTGGTGTCTAAGAAATTATACCTGTTAAATCCAGCAGTGAATTTGGTCTGGAATTCTTGTTCAGATTTTTGTCATCTGAAACATTGCTTCCTTTCTGAAATGCCATTTTCAATTCTGCCCTGAGGTATTTCTGTTAGACAGTATACTGGCGGTAACAAAGCAATTAAGAGTATGGATGGGCCAAATGATCACTAGATGCTTTTCCTGAAGCTGATTCTACTTTGTTCCTGTTCTGAGATGGCACTGCAACCTCTTCTTTTTTTTTTTTTAACCGCATAGCCCTGTTTTGTTTCTGCCTCTACCACTTCTTTTCCTGAAATGGGCTATTGTTAGCTTCACAGCTTCTCTTCGTGATACAAAATTCAGACACTAATGGTGGGCTGCATGTTCTGTCCCTTCTAGCTGGCAGTGCCCCTCTGTCTTTCCAACGAAGTGCCAGAGCAGAACAGACCCACTGCACGTGCAGTGCAAAATTGGGTGGCGAGTCCCAGTGCTACCGTGTCTGGGAGCCTGCACCACAGAGTGAGGTCTTCCCAGCACAGACAGCAGTGTGTCTGCATTAGTCGAGAAGAAAGTAATTACTGAGGGGAGACAGACAGATTTCAATCCTCACTCCCCAAACCCTATAGACCTTTTCTCCAAAAGTCTTAATAATTTATGAAAACTGCTGGGGCTTTGATTCTGTTTTAGTATTAGTTGTGAAAGGTTCACTTGATAATAGCTATCACTGACTTCTACAGAACTCCTGTAAAACCTGAAAACTCAAGTAGGCAGCTGAAGAAAACTCAGTGGGCAGCTATAGTAACCACAAATCTCAGACTAGCTTTTCTCTCTGAGTTTACTGCTTGTTTTTGTATCATGCTTTAACATCACGTGCTGTACCTAATAGTATTGACCCTGCAAGTCATCAGTTATCATTTCAGAGGTTACCCTTATGAAGAGAACTGCAAGGGTGATCTCGGTCTTGGTTCTTGCTATTACAGCGTATTAAAAATATGGTTTGTATGTATTTATGCTTACAGAGAACACTATTTTCCTTTATTAGATTTCACGTGTATTCAAGATGGTTAACTGAGGTATCCTAGTAAAAATCTTTTGATAATAAAGTTCAAATTACAGTAGTGTGACTGTACATATAAAAATGTACAGTTCAGGCTTATATTATGTAGCCATTTTATTTCTATTGATCACTTTGATTTGGTTAATGAACTGTAATTCCTCTTTACACCATATAATTATGACTTATAATAATATTTTTGCCATGGTTATGTATTGAGCGTATAAAAATACTTTACTGGATTTTCATTTTTGCTAAGAAAAGACTAATATAAAGTTTCTGCTCACATGGTTGGATTAAACCTTTTTTTTT
>VXAL01013483.1:128241-147884 GCA_013399475.1 Chauna torquata | reverse complement strand
CCACTCCCCCCAAAAATTAAGGTATGATGACCTTTAAAATACATCCAGTATTCAATTTGAACTTCCCCTTTGACGTTTATGGGTAACGTTGATATATGAGCAAAGGCATATAAATGGCTCAGGAATAAAATTAAACTGGAAACTGGGAGAAGATTTCAAGCTGTAAACTCAAGTCCATAATGATTTTCTAAAAAGCGTGGTTAGGACAAGAAGGTAAAACCTTTTAAGACTGTTCCCCCCAAAAAGTATTTAAGGGGTTGTTAGTCAATACAGAAGTGATACTGTATTGACAAAATACAGTCCTTGTCCTTATGGGTGACATCATCTTGCCAGACGTTAACCAGGACTACCACACAGCTGATACAAACAGGTCCAGGAGATTCCTAGAACACCTTGATCATAGAATCATAGAATCATAGAGACACAAGGTTGGAAAGGACCTACAAGATCATCTAGTCCAACCGTCATCCTATCACCAATACTACCCACTAAGCTACTAAACCATATCTTGTAGCACCTTGTCCAGGCGCTTCTTGAACACCACAAGGGTCGGTGACTCCACCACCTCCCTGGTCAGGCCGTTCCAGTGCCTGACCACTCTCTGAGAGAAAAAAATTTTCCTGATATCTCATCTAAATCTCCCCAGGCTCAACTTGTGGCCATTTCCTCAGTCCTACCTGAAAGAAGAGGCCGACCCCGTCCTCATCACAACCTCCCTTCAGGAAGTTGTAGAGTGCAAAGAGGTCTCCCCTGAGCCTCCTCTTCTCCAGACTAAACAATCCCAGCTCCCTCAGCCGCTCCTCATAAGACTTGTGTTCCATACCCCTCACCAGTTTCGTTGCCCTTCTCTGGACACGTTCCAGGGCGTCGATGTCTTTCTTGTAGTGAGGGGCCCAAAACTGAACACAGTACTCGAGGTGCGGCCTCACCAAAGCTGAGTACAGGGGGATGATCACCTCCCTGCTCCTGCTGGCCACACTGTTTCTAATACAGGCCAGGATGCCATTGGCCTTCTTGGCCACCTGAGCACACTGCCGGCTCATGTTCAGCCTAGCATCGATCAACACTCCCAGGTTCCTCTCCTCATCGCTGTCTTCTAGCCACTCAGCCCCAAGCCTGTAGCGTTGCTTGGGGTTATTGTGGCCAAAGTGCAGGACCCGGCACTTGGCCTTGTTAAACCTCATCCCGTTCGCCTCAGCCCAGCAGCCCAGCCTATCCAGATCCCTCTGAAGGGCCACCCGACCCTCAGGCAGATCGACACTACCTCCCAACTTGGTGTCGTCTGCAAACTTACTGAGGGTGCACTCAATCCCCTCATCTAGGTCATCAATAAAGATATTAAACAAGATAGGCCCCAGTACCGACCCCTGGGGGACACCACTCGTAACGGGACGCCAGCTGGACTTAACTCCATTAACCACAACCCGCTGGGCACGGCCCTCCAGCCAGTTCTTTACCCAGAGAAGAGTATAGCTGTCCAGGCCACGGGCAGACAGTTTCCCCAGGAGAATACTGTGGGAGACCGTGTCAAAGGCTTTACTGAAATCTAAGTAGACCACATCAACAGCCCTTCCCTCATCTACCAGTCTGGTCACCCTATTGTAGAAGGAGATGAGGTTGGACATGCACGACCTGCCTTTCCTGAACCCGTGCTGGCTGGGCCTGATCCTCTGGATGCCATGCAAGTGCCGTGTGATCTCACCCAAGATGATTTTCTCCATAATTTTGCCTGGAACCGAGGTCAGGTTGACAGGCCTGTAGTTCCCTGGGTCCTCCTTGCAGCCCTTTTTGTAGGCAGGAGTCACATCTGCAAGCCTCCAGTCCTGTGGGACCTCTCCAGATAACCAGGAACGCTGATAGATGGTGGAAAGCAGTTTGGCAATTACCTCCGCCAGCTCCCTCAGCACCCTTGGGTGGAGCTCATCCGGTCCCATGGACTTAAATATATTCATTAAGAAAGACAAAATAAAAACACTACATTGCATACTTCTGCTTTTATAAATATTTCACTTCTGGAGATCTTTGTGTTCTTTTTGGTTTATTTTTCTTACCAATAAAAAGATGGTAAGATTTAATATATCAGTTGCAAAGTCACAGGATACAATTACAGAAGAACATATTTTGCAGAAAAAGATGGTGAAAGTTCCTCATTATAGGATTGTTCCAGGTTACACTAGAATAAGTATTTTCCAGCATTAAAAAATGACCTTAATTTTTCAATGCTTAAAGCCAATCTGGAGTGAAATATACTTTACTGAATAGTTTTTTTTTTTTTTCCGAAAATAACATTTCATTCAAAAGCAAGTAGCTTTTGATCTTAAAATTCTTGCGTTTTTGCTCTGTTTTTCTTTATTGATTTTAAGACCTGTAGCTCAAGATTGTTTTCATAGATGGCAGCTGGTGGAGCCTAAGCTGATACTTTCCATATGTTAGTTCCCTCCACGGTTCTCTCCTTCTTTTTCAAATCCATTCAGTCTGTCTGTTATAACCCTATATGCTATTTCACAAGCTGGTTCTCATGTGGCCCCTGTGAGTTTACTACCAAGAGGAAGCACAGATAGATACTGAGTTTGTGAAGGTTATTTTACAGTAAATAGAACTGTGAGTCTCCAGGAAACAGATTAGGGCTAGAAGAGTTCTTTCAGGTGGTAGTGAGACGACTCTCAGCAAAATGCATTGAAGATATGTGTAGAACACAGGCATTTTGAGTCAGACTGCCACTACTGCTTATTAAGAGGGTCTGATGGACCAATAGTAAAACCGTAAAACCAGAGTTAGTATCTTGGAATCTGTTAAGGCATCTGAACAAAGAATCAGAATCAAAATGATGTTTTCAGAAATCATTGTTTTCCTGGCCTCCCTTCTTGCTGCAGACATATTCCACCTACAGTATAACTGAGGTGGCTCAATCTGATATTTTCCCAGTATCAAATTCTGAATTAATAACCAGTTCTTTACACTATGGAGAGTCCTCAAACAGAATGACATGAGAATGCAACAGAATCTTTCTGAATTCCTCCATGAAACAGAGGCAGATCTTTTGTACAAGAATATAGAACAGTTTCCTTCTGAACTAGAGGAGCTCTTCAAATCTCTAAGGAGGAAAAAGATAAGCAATGGTTACTCACTTATTCTGTCCCACTTAAAAAGCTTTCAGTTGCTCTAATTGCTCTAATAATTGCTGTTGCTTTAACTAAAGGTGTCAAGTGTTATGGACAATAAAAATCTTCCTGATCTCAAGATCTTTGAAGGTTACTGAATAGGCCTTTCTTGTCTCCCTGTTTTTGTACCCATGCAAGTGCTATACTGCTAGTAAGCTAGCATCAATAGGAACCAAAGGAAACAAAAACAAACAAACAAACAAAAGTAACAACACATGATTGACAAATTCATTTCTGGATTGAAAATTCACCATAAATATTCACCCAGAAGAAGCTGTTAAAACATCCATATTAGAGTTAATTAAAGGTCAAATTTATAGTTTTTTACAAATTTAGTTTCTTCCTTCTTTTCCTGAGCTTTTATCCCTGAGCATGATGTCATATAGTATGGAATGTCTTTTGGTCCATTTGGATCAGCTGTCCTGGCTGTGTTCACTCACAACCCCTTGTCCACTCCCATCCTACTTGCTGGTGGAGTGGAGAGGACAGGGCAGAATGGGAGAGAAAGAAAGGTTTGTTGGAGAGCAAGCTCTGTTCAGCAATAGCTAAAACATTGGTGTGTCACTGTTTCAGCCAGGAATGCAAAGCACAGACTGCTGTGAAGAAAATTAACTCCATCCCAGGAAGACCCAGTACAAGAATGCTGGATCATTCTGAGGCACAAAATTCAGACATCATATACAAACACGGGTACCTAAAAAAGAATTCTGCGTACTGCTCTGGAGACCGCATATCCCTACAATAGTTGCAGAAGAGAATACGCTTTGTTTTCATTAATCCTCTATTCTGTCTGAAATTCTTTTTTATAATACACAGAATAAAACATAATTATAATATTAAAATTTAACAAAGACATGAGTTTTAGGTTTTTCTTTTTTTTCTTTACTTTTAAATACAGAAGACTTTTTTTTAAAAGGCTAATTTTGATGCAAAAAGCTACTGGTCTCCTCCAACAAAATTCAAAATAGTTTACTGTGTTCTTCAGATGTAACAGACTATTACATTTTTTTGTTTCCTCTTTCTGCTTGATTTCAGGTTCAGGGCCTTTTAGTTATTTAATTTTATAGTTGTATGTACTAGGCAATGACTCATGACTGTGACCTGTTAATGACAAGACATATATGACTTCAAAAACTGTGTTTCCACTGTGAGTGTAAACTAGCTCATATTCGCACACAACCTTCTATTCTTCCCTTTTACAAACACTATTGCTCAGCCTCAAATGAAAGGAACTTAAGGATGGAAGCTAAATCATTCCATGAGAAGGTTTTACTTTTATTAAGTCATCAGACGCCTTTACCCATGACCATCATCTGATTACCAATCTCTAAACTACTGTTCTTGGATGAAACTTCTACTGACGGAACCATTACAATGGACTAATTATAGGAAAAATGAGAAGAAATCCTATTAAAGCAGTAGTGTAGTAGCATTAACTTTAAGAACAAGACATTTAAATAAAGTGGTAAGTCAAAAAAAATCACTAAATTCCAAAGTAAAATACTAGCCAGAGCTGTTTGACATATTAATTTACCAGAAAGGAACAGTTAAACACCTATATCTGTAAGCAACAACATAGTGTAAAGTAGATATATGAAGTCTAGAAAAAAAGAATTTAGGAATAACAAACTAAGGAATTCAAACAAATTAAGTAAATGGTCAGTTCCATGACAAACTGTGCTTATGACTGATAATATCAATGTTATCAAAATTAATATCTAAACTCTGAATGGTCATGTCATTACAGGATATAAACTAGCTATAGAAACTCACAAAAAGAACATAAGTATCATAATTCACAAGTCAATGAAGATTTCTTCAAGTATATTTTAAGGCAATAAGTGGGATTGAATCAAGTAGGATTCATAAAGGACTAAGTAAATCAGTGGCAAATCTCTAGATTATACTATTCTATAATTAATACATATTGATGATTGATCTATCAAAAAAAATTGTTGTGGTTCAGAGAAGAAAATGAGACTGAGTAGGATCTTGGGAAAATTCATCTATCTGTTTAGGAAGACGATTTCTTATCTTAGAAAGAAAGGAATATTACATGATAAAAACATAAAGCATAAAGGTGGGAAGAAGGAATAAGGGGCTTCTCTTCTTCCTGTTTCATAACACAGGAATTAAGTGTCACTAGGTGAAAAAGAAAATTGAAAACTGAAAACTGATGAAAACCAAATATTTTTATGCTTAATGTGCAATTAGTCTGTAGGTCTGATTGCAAACAGAGTTTAAGATCTTTCACAATTTAAATCTGGGAGTTACAATAGCAAATACCTAGAGATTTACAAGAGCAAATACAAGAGGATTGAAAGTGACATACAATACCATATTTCAGGTCTTAAACCTGCATTTTACTAGTAGCAATCCTTCACAAAAGACAAATCTTGAATCAATGCAAGACTTTTCACCACATTAAGCATCCATCTTCTGGAGAGAGGATATGAAAATAAATGAACCATAAGTTAAACTCAGCAGTCAACTGTTGTGTTCTTTATTATATATGTATATTTTTGAAGAATTTGAAGAATTAAAAGACTATTTCTCTTTTTGTGAGACTACAATCAATACAGCCAGAAATCAAACCTAGTATCTCCTCAATGAATGAATCTATTGAGATTTATTAGGAATGGAAAGAACAGTATTCAAAATCATGTACAGTATGGCACTGGCCTAAAGCATCAGGAGATGTTGATTCTCCTAGCCTCTTTCAAAGAACTGCTTCACTTTACTTTTCAGTGCTTGGCCTGTTTATGTGATAAATTTTGTGGGACTGTGATCACCTCTTATTAGGCCTAGTGAAGTGTGGACCCTAATCTTACTCACTTTGAGTCTGTAACGTGAATAATTTTCTTCTCTGAACCTCAGCTAGTCAAACAATAGTAATATATATAATATTCTAGAGTAATATATTTGTAATATAGAGGATAAAAAGTCCCTTTATACTAAATCTTCTATTCTGTTTCTTTTAATGTGCAGGTTATTTTTGCAAACTCCTGTAATGCAGGTAGACATATAATAAGTGCAGTTTATGAGAGGCAAGTTAATCAGTATGCATGATTAGTCTTCATTTGTGATGCTATAGGGCAGAGTAAAAGCAATAAGAAGCCATTGGGTTACCATTAGATTGATTAAAAGAAGAGCTAAATAGCAAAAGACTTGTACACGTGGTGAACTCCTGAATCATCCTCTTGTAGTCAGTCCTACTCCATTCCCTACTGACCAGCTTCCTTGCCTTCTTTGTTACATCAAGGTGTGTTGATACTATTTATAATAAGCTTTCAAATGATTTCGACTTTCTTAATAAATCGAACATTTCTTTCTACAATCACCATCCTGAAAACTGAGGTAAAGCATTTCTTTCTTTAGACAGTTTTCCTGATTCAAATGTCTAGAGACTCGTAGCAGGAAGCTTTTGGTACCAAAAGGTTAAGGTAGGAACTATATTGTTTTTATTGACCTGAGAAAATGCTGAGGGAATGGATAACTTTGACACAATATTTTCTGCCTTTGTTCTAATGTGCCATTGTGATAGGACCTTTCTTAATACTATCAACCTATTACTAGTATTTATCTTTCCAAAATGAACAATGCCTTATTCTTTGTCAACAGCACTGGGTACAAAGTTTTGTAAAGAATCTACTTCAATAAACCTTCCGCAGTTTCTTTTCAGTAGCAAAACTAGTTTTGTCAATGACATTATCCCTAATACATTTTCTTCACTTTTCTAACTAGATTCTGTCTACTTGCAGTTTGACATTTCAAATTTTATGTTAATCTAGGAGAAGCCCTTCAGGTAGTATGGTAAGCATTCCATTCCCTGCTATGAGAATGCATAGAAGGGAAGAGCCGCATATGGAATATTTTGAAGTACTGTCAGCCAGAAAATGCTGAAGGGTTCTTACAACTGTATCCAGGAAATTAAGACAAAGACGCTTGTCTGTAGGTAACTAATTTGAAGTAAAAATGTCAAGGAGATTTTTCTAGTACAAAAAACACATCAGCAGTATTAATTTATTTTTAAAAATGCCCACAAAATTACATCCAAGTGTTGAATACAAACCGCAAAAATGACAAAAAAAAAAAAAAAAAGTATTTGTGTTCCCTTTCTAAAGGGCAGTGTTAATTATGACATAGAAGGACTGAAAAAAGAGGAAAGATTTTAAACTAATCTGCACCAAGACTCAGTGTGAGAATTTTCTTAATCACAAGAAAACAAAGAGATACAAAGTCACTGGGCTGAGACAAATATCTGCAATGTATGCAAGTACATTTCCTGAAACAGTTCCCTGAAGATCAAAGTTGTTTTTCTTTCTTTTTTT
Source organism: Chauna torquata (assembly GCA_013399475.1). Lineage (NCBI taxonomy): Eukaryota > Metazoa > Chordata > Aves > Anseriformes > Anhimidae > Chauna > Chauna torquata. The sequence goes on along the minus strand of VXAL01013483.1, from coordinate 140,392 downwards.
TTTTTTTTTCCTAAAGTGTGTTACGTCTTGCCTTAAGAACTGCTATCTCGCAGGAAATATGAAAGGAGGAGGAACAGGAGATATAGAAAGATTCCACAGTTAGAAATAATTCTCCTTATATATCCAGGCTTCTTTTTTTTTTTTTCTTTTTTTTTTTCTGTAATTCTAAGACCAATGTGGTTTTGCTTGTAAAGAATATTTATTTTCCTAAAGTTTACTTTCATAATAAAGAGTGATCTTTAAAGATTTTTAGAAAGTCGCAGCATTTTTCATCTATTCTCTGTAATCTAGAAAGCAATGATAGATGTGACATATCTTTTCTGCCATTTATTTTATTCCTGGATTTGGAGTATGATAACAAAGCTGCTCTATGTCTAGATTAGCTGCATTCACCTTTTATATGGATTACAACACTGCAGAATGACCATCCAAGAGAACAAATAATGAATTTCTGAGGTCAAGAGTTCAGCAGGTTTCAAGGATTTCTACCTCCTTCGACTAACTATGTATGAGGTAAGTATTAATCTCCTTCAAGTTCTAGCTATCAAAGAGAGTATGGGCAATACACTGCTGCAGTTTACAATATTTATTTGGGAGACAATTACATCACTACTGTGTAAGATTTACTGTAAAGGTCGATATGGATTTTCATCCTAATTGTATTTTTGCAGTGCCTGTGTTTCTTATGTATGAATACATAATCCTCTCTAGGCAAGTATCCAATATTATGAATTCTGAAAACTACCTGCTGTGTAAAAATGATTTGGAGATCAAGGTATTTGGAGAAGAATTTAGTTTATGTCTGTAGAAAAGACAATCCTTTTTTTTTTTTTTTTAATGTGAATTCTCCATATTTTGTACTTACACAAAGTTCTGCCATCGTGTACTTCACTGCAATTCCCATGGAAATTCAATTGCATTTCTGTATGTCTGTTTCGGCTTTTGATTTGATGCAGTAACAGCTGGTGGTCATCTTGCAAGTTAAATTAAAAAAACCATTCACTAATTTTACTGGCCTCATAGTCTCTTTCTCTTTCAAACATACACCTTCTCTTCATCTGTGGTTTAAGAAGCACATCATAGTAAAGGACATCTGTATATCCCACCTATATTCGTTTATGTCAGATGAACAAGACAGCAGTATATTGAATAACTGGTGGCAGTGACTGGGAATAAACTGAGCACGGCAAGTGGAATTACATGAAGGACCAACTGGTACTTGAACAAAAGATGTGGCCTTTGCATAAGTCCAAGCATAAGTTTGGGTACAATATGAATTTCAGCCAACCCTCAAATAAAAATAATTTTGGTTTAAATAATATGATGAATGAGAGTATCATTCACCATGGACAAAAGTCTTGATTCCAGGAAGTTCACTTCCTTTCATTTATTTCCAACTAATATAAATTTTTAGTTATGGATTCAGGTACCAAAACAAACAAAAACAACAACAACAACAACAAAAACAACAACAACAAAAATGACAAAGACAACAGCTAGAGAAAAACCTTTTCTCCCCTTTCACCAGGTTCAACTTCAGTCCAATACCTCTCCTTCCCCTCTTCCTAGCCTCAATGCCCCTTGCTTTTTCAGCACATTACATTCAGCCTCTACCTAGGCTTTTAGTGAGGGAACAGGCAGTGCAGGAGGTCGTGGTCAGTGCACAGTAGTTTCTTTCTGCTGCTCCTTGCTTCTTACTCTTTTTCTCCTCAGCTCCTTGCTTCTTAGTTATTTCCTTTGCAGACCCTTTGAGGGTGTCCCTGCCCTGGCATGGGTTCCTACATGGCCCCAATCCCTCAGGGGTATTCCTGCTCCAGTGTGGGTTACCTGCGGGCTACTGTACCTCTTCTGGCACAGAGTGCCTCCTTCCAAGCGTACGTTTCAAGCATGTCCCCGGAAAGACCCTTCCACATGACTCTTCTATTTCTTTTCTCCAGACAGTACAGTATTGGAAGGAAAGGTGCAGAAGAAATATTTGAAGAGTGAAGATGGAAACAGGTCAGGTAGAAGGACAAGACCAGCCTGCTGCACTGCTTACTGGGGCAGCTCTCAAATAGCCATATAAAACGTTCGTTCTGAAGCATGACTGTCTAAATGTGTCCTTCTGTGTTTACCAAGAAATTTCAAGAGGATAATAAATTTTCTGAACAACTACCTAATTTTGAATGAGGGGGGACCTTTCTACACGCTTACTTTTTAAAAAAAGTCCTGAAAAATTAGTTCTGATCTAAAATGAGATGAATGCTTCTGTTGTGACACTGTCCCTTTTGATCTTCCAGGATTCTTTTAAATCTTAAGAGCAACTCTACAAAGATCAGCAATAAAAAAGATGTTCTGAACTACATTCTCAAAGAAGGGCAACCTATGTCAATGGAGGTCCCCTGGGTTCTAAATTAGTTTTCTGGTAACACCTCCGTCCCTGTGCATAAATAAGAAACTTGATAGTAAAAGCTGCTGAAGAATTTGAGATTTGCAAATCAACAGAAGTCTGGGCATCTCTAACTCATAACCACGCCAGATTAAATTACTCTCATACAGTACATCAACCCTTATTTTTTGGACTTATGGTCAATGTTGGTTCCAGACACCTTCACTAATTTCCTGTGATGCCTCTAAAACAGCATCTTGCAGTACTCTGTACTCAATCCCTGTCATCTTCTTTCCCTCTCAACTCAGATGCAGAGCGATTGAGTAGGTGCAGCTGGTCGCAGTGATCACGGATCCTTACTTTGAACATATATGAGTTCATTTATTGTCACAATGTCAGCCAGACCTTGTGTCTGTGATTCCTCACACATATCTGTGCATATGGATTGGTTTGAAGTGTAACATGACAAGAAATGCCTGCAATAAGCTGGTAAAGATGAAAAACAAGTGCTGTGTAGTACCATTTTAGCAAGTGGGCATTTTGCACATCTTCTCCCATACTTGAAGCAACAGGATTTTTTCTGCATATAAAATAATATCAGTTTTCACTCACTATTCCCACACTGGCTTTCTAGCAATCACCCAGATAATGCTTACAGTGATTTTTTTTTCTTATTCTAATTATGCTATATTGAATCCCACAGTTAAACATTTCATGCATAGTTCAGCACACATCTCTCTCTCTTTTCCACCGCTCATGTCTCTCCCCTCGATCAACACCTAAGCAAGAAATCTGTGGGAATAAAGAGAGACAAGCAAGTTTGTTAAGTATATAATAACTTCTTTTCCCCACAGGCATCATGATCCTCAGGAAGACTGAACTCATGACCTTTTTCTCTGCTGATTAAAGCCACATCTTTATTAGTGGCTGTAATACCAAATAGTAAAGTAAGGATATATATTCTTAACACAGAGAGATAATATAGGTCTTATATTTACCAAAGGCTGTTAGTGTTGAGGTTGACGTCAGTTACACACAGTGGAGGAGGTCTAAAGATCGATTACAGCAAAAATAGAGTACTCTTACTCCCTTCTCACTTACGTACCTTAGCAATCCATGCACATGTACTCAGTACCTGGAAATTACTGGTGGCTTGTCATTTACATATCCATACTTCATTAGTTACTATGTCTCTGACTGCTTTGAAAATTCATTTAAATATGTTACCAAAATTAGAACTTTATTGCAATAAAAATTTAATCGTAGTTGAATAGATTTCTACAAAACTACACTTAATGAGTTTGAGAAACAATCAGAAAAGATGCCTTCCTCCTCTCCAAATTTAACTCGATTTCTATAAATCCATTAGGATTACATGGTAGTCAAATATTATGAAAATAAAATAAAAAAAAATATGTCTAAGCTGAAACAAAGCTTAGATTGGGTTTGATGCTAAAGATGGTTTACTCTCTTAAAACAAATTTGCCTCTGTCAGGGATAATAATATTTATTCTATTTCATTATGATAACTGAACAAGAAAACAGGCCACTCATACTGATTATATAGAGCATTCCTACACTGAAGATTATTTTTTATATTAGTATTATTTGCATTCAAAAAGGTGAGATAATTTTAAAATGAAAGAGTGATTCTCCTATACACACCTCTGTGATATATTGAATTCATTGGATGATAAAGTATTTGTAGTAGAAGTAGTTTTAGAAACAGAGAGCAACAACAAAGTTAATGTTTCTGTTCTGAATTCTCTACTTTGACACTTTTACTTACTAACCAGAGAGTTTATATACAGTGTCAGTGGAGAGATAAGAGACAACATCACAGATTTTGAAATTTCTGACTGGATACTATTTAAATGCATACTTGGGAAAACAGCGGCACGCTGCTTTGTGTGGATGTGCAGATGACTACATGCTTTTGTAAAATGAAGAATCAACAGCATAAAAAAAAAAAAGCATAAAAAGCACAAAAGCCTTAAACCTACTATTGTCATTGTTTCTTTCTTTGATATCTACAGCCATAGTAACCAATCCTTCCTTCTGTTCTATCACAGAATTCTTCAGGACTGTTCTTCTACTTCAAGGATTATTTCTTTTTCCAAAATATTTTAAATGAAAGGAAATCTACTGTGAAAGGAAATTTTACAACTTACTGTTGTATGTGGTGGAAAGGTTGTGTCACTCACAAAATATTTAAGATCCTGTACTGTAATTCTCAGCAAGGTTTTATTGTTGTGCTATAGAAAACTGCCTAATTTTAGGTTTTCTCTGTGACATTTGATTTCTCCATTAGACTGCCTAAGAAGATGACTACTGAAGTTACAGATGCAGCAGTCTAGTCTTGCAAATCACACCCACACCCACACCTCCCCCCTCCAAAAAAAGAAAAAAAAAAAAAAAAAAGGACTGGGAGTCCAAATTACTGTAGTTCACATAGTACTGTGATTCAGCTTGTCTCAGTTTAGAACTCTTCTTTTTAGGACAGCCTAGATTATGTGGTTAAATCAATCACATATCATGGCTGAAACATGTTTCCACGCTAATTTTCATAGTTACCAGATACTCTTTTAGATGCACAGAAGCCCAAGATGCTAGGAGTCTGGTAAGCAATTACGAGACACCTACTGGTAAACTGGGACAAGCACTTGATTTGTTTGAAAAATTGGATTTCCTGCACCTGCATAGAGGAATTCTACATCACAACTACTCTTGACATTAAAAACTTGGCATATGAAAGGTGGTTTTGTTTGTTTGTTTGTTCTTTTGACACTATCCTTGTTCTTCATATTTAAAATCTGACAAGCCTACTTAAGTAACAGGACCTGCCAGAAAAGGGATAAATTTCCATGGAGTGTTCTCTTACTTATTTTACTCAAAACCCAACCATGAAGTATTACATATATAAACATACTGTGTCATTTTTGTGATAAGCTGAAATTCATTTTCTGCTTCCATATTTGGGCCTATTCTTACTGTAATTTCTTTTTCCTGGCATACTTTCTCTGCAATTTCCTTGTCTCCCAAAAGAGCCTGTATCTCTCAACATCATTTCTTACTCTGTAGACATTTGTCCGTTTACAGTATTTCACCCTTCACAAGCCATTCCCAAGCACAGCTCAGAAGCATGGCTTCTTATTTTTCTTACAGAGATGTCAATGTGGGATTCAGTAGTGTCACCATGCTCCGGTCACTGGGAATCTGACAGGGTCTTTATTTCTTGCTTGAGTAACTATCTCTTTACATCTTGCTTTCACCATGGCCAATGTGTATATTTCTTCAAATATATAATTTGCAGCTGTATAAACTACAAGTGGGATGAGCAGCAAGCTTTAAAAACACTACACTCTTCCATNCATGCGCAACGGTTTCTTAGGAAGACAAACGCCATCACTCTGAGTGTCCCCCCCTTCCTCCTTCTTTACCCCAGCTTTTATTGCTGAGCATGACGCCATATGGTATGGGATATCTCTTTGGTCAGTCTGGGTCACCTGCCCTGGCTGTGTCCTCTCCCAACTTCATGTGCACCCCCAACCTCCTCGCTGGCAGGGCAGCACAAGAAGCAAAAAAGTCCTTGGCTCTATGTTAACACTGCTCTGCAACAACAAAAAACTTCACCACTATTTTCATCAAAAATCCAAAACACAGCATTGTATGAGCCTCTGCAAAGAACATTAACGCTGTCCCAGCCAAAAGCATGACACATGAATACTGTCATTGTACACCAGAAATGTCACAGCCTAAGACTGATAGATGCTGTGTATTTGTTTTTCCAGTTTGAAAAAACAAAAACAAACAAACAAAACCCATACATTGTAATAGTTGTTTTTGCATCTGTTAAAGAGCATGATTAAGAAAAGGATTTATTCCTGTACCATGAAAAGGTTATTAAAACAAACAAACAAACAAAAGACAAGAAAGAACTCTTAAATAATAAAGGTATTTTGTGCATATGTCTTGTCAGCAAATTAGGTGTTTATGAATCTCTCTTTTCAAGCACTGGATAAATGAAATATCAAATTCTCCTGAGTAGGTATGAGATGATTCAGTATATCTTTCAATCAAGACCATGACCTGGTGATCAGAGACAATATCTGGCAGATGAAAACACTGACGGGGTTTAGCTAGTTACACTTTATGGCAAATTTTAATTTAGGTTATAAATAACAATGGCAGATCATTGCCTAGGGATATGAAGAGATGTATACAGGATGAGAAGAAAGAATGTTATTTTTTTTCTCTCTGAAAAGACAAGTCATTCTATTTGAAAAGAAAAAAGTTTGTTTAGAATTAATTATAAAATTTAAAATACATATATTTTACAATTCTGTAATGCGATCAACAAACAAGAAATTTCAAATACTTGTGGGATCATTAAAGTAAAGTGATCCCACAAAGGTTACAGGTTTCAAAATAGGATTGGAGTAATACTTCTCATTGCAAGATCCATTCCTTTCTGTGTATAAGTTTATTTTAATAAACGCAGGCTTTCACAGATACACAATGTTCACTCCCTGAGCTGGCATAAATCTCTGTAGTTCGACTGAAATCAATACAATCACATTGGCACAATCAGTCCTCTACAACACATTAACTGAAATCTCTACCCCAAACTCTAGAGGAAGTAGCTACTTTGGAGTTAATGATGTGGTAAAGGAACTAAGAGAGGCACCTGACAATGTAGAACTTCAAGCTGGATGTGAAAGGAAAACAAAGCTGATATTTATACGTAGGTCACAAATCTGTTTTGCAGTGAAAAATAGTAGGCCAGAATCTTGAAAGCTCACAATACAAGAAAGAGACAGTGGAAATAAACAGAAACACAGGAGGTACAAGAATGAATTGAAGAACATTAGGAATTTAGATAAAATCCTGTAAATAATGTTGTTTTTCATCAGTAATAATCTAAAGGTATTATGATATCTGTGGTTTTTCTTTTCCTTTTTATTTTTTTGCAGACACTATGTAGAATAACTTTAAGCAATCCTATAAGTATTCCCCAAAACAGGTTTTGACACAAACATTGTCTTTTGAAGTTGTATGAAAATGACATTTTTCTGTTGATTGAATTGCATTCTTTCCTTATTTATGCTGGTATATCACTTTTATTTCTGAGGTTTTAGGTCTGACTGGATTAAATGGAACTCCATACGGAAATCTGACCAGGAGCTGACTCCCCCTTGTACCTTGGAGCTTCATGTTTTGGGCAAATTTAGCCTTTAAACTGCCATGTAAGATTTCATTCCAGATCTGCAGCTTTTTGTGTTCCCAAATCTAGTTATGTTCTACGGTTAATTAGACACTCATTTGCATAGTTCACCCAATTGCCTAATAAAATTCTGTCAATTCAATATCTTTCTAAGAGTTTTACTGGTACTAAGCTGTAGAATAAATCTAGGTAGACAAATTTTGCTGTAGTCTTTACTATAGGCTTTTGAATCCGCAATGTTCATTACCTCAATTTGCTCTCATGGTCTTTCTGGCAAGATTCCCACCATATCTCTGCATAGAGAACCCTCTCTACACAAACATAAAGACAGTTTTTCACACATCTGAAGTAAAGTGTTATACATTGCCTAGAAATAAAATTGTATAATCATATAAATGACATTTTAAAATCAGGTGAGTAGCATCACATTAATTTTTGGTATTGCAGTTATGCTAAACCTTTGACAGACTTCCTTGGTACTGTACAAACAGTCCAAAGATGATCCCTTCACTAAAGCACTAGAAACTCCTCTAGACAACTTCCTCTGAAAGAATTTAGAATAATTTGCCACATAGTTTAATATAAATGTTAGGGAAAATATATTTTCCGATTGAAATTTGGGATGAAAAAGAAAAGAGAAAAGATTACATTTCTTATAGAAAAATATAAGCTGAAAGAAACCCCTCAACAAAACACCTAACCATTGTTCAGAGTTAGCATTTACTACAAATACAGAATCATCTGAATTCCTAGTGTGAAGAAACTTCACCCTACATATTCAATTTTTATGTAATCATTATCTGCATACAGGAGAGGCCAGAGTTCAGGATTTTGCAGAAACATCTATGATACACTTGCTAATAAATAGCACATTTTTTTTTCAACAATTTATTGTGTTAAGCCCTACCATCTCTTTTTGGGTAACACTAAAAGTACTTTATATGCACTTAATATTTTTCTGAGGTCTTTGCTATGACTGTATTTCTTAAGCATTGCAAAGGTATATAGCAGAAGTAAAAGCACTGGCCTTGTTGGTAAACACTGTTCATCATTTGCCATGAGATTGTAGCTGAAATACAGAACCAAGTCTCTTGTAAGACATCTGCATTTTAAGGCTAGTGCCTTGGATGGTAAGAAGATCACACATCTTACATATTATCTATAAAGTTGAGAACAGCATCTTTTTCTTTAGTTCTTCAAATTGTGTACGTGAGTTGTCTAGCTACCTTGTATTTTACAGGAACATCCCACAGAAAATGAAACTGCTAGCAGACCAGGTCATTGCATTGAACTGAAGAAAGGAAAAAGGCAGGAGTATTTCTGTCATAACCTAGGTGTCTAAAACTGTTTTAGGGTTAAATGTCTTCCTAGCATTCATCATAATTACTCCTGTTCTACTGTCACTACCCACTCATATTGTCAAACTGTAGGTGTCTACATGTAGCTAACAATTGTAGAATGCATGCTACACTAGTGCAGTCCTGACAGTTCAGGCTGCTAAACAACATATATGTCTCATTGTAAAGCAGCTCCCATTTCCCAAGCACCCAACTCCCCTTTTCATCAAAGATCTTACTTTTAGTTTATATCTAGACTTGTACTGTTATCCTTTGGTTTGAAAATAAGGCTCTTAAAGCAGCAAAACCACTCTTAGTGATTCCGACCACTAAAATCACCATACACAAACTCTTCAGTCCCTTAAACTTTGTGGACTAGATGAGTTGAGAAAAACAGGAGGTACAGTGAAAGCAGATTTTTTATGAAGGGAGATTTCTGGCTGGTTTTCTTGCAGCTAGACGCATACAGCAGGATGCAGCTGCTCTTGCATCCCTGCTGTGCTGTGCTAGTGTGCTAGTTAGATTTGAAGCTAATTACGTATTCTGAGAATAGTGTTCCATTATCCCTCTGCAGGAACACATATTGAAGCAACTGAATTGTTCCTTCTTATGTGTATTTTATGGCAATAGTGTTTGCAAAAAAAAAAAAAAAGGTCTTTCTCAGTCCAAAGTTTTGGCCATGCTTTGCATAAAATACTGCTAATAATAACACAAAGGTTCAAGTGTTTTGGGAGTACCCTGCAGGTGTAAGGGNTTTTCTTTTCCTTTTTATTTTTTTGCAGACGTTATGTAGAATAACTTTAAGCAATCCTATAAGTATTCCCCAAAACAGGTTTTGACACAAACATTGTCTTTTGAAGTTGTATGAAAATGACATTTTTCTGTTGATTGAATTGCATTCTTTCCTTATTTATGCTGGTATATCACTTTTATTTCTGAGGTTTTAGGTCTGACTGGATTAAATGGAACTCCATACGGAAATCTGACCAGGAGCTGACTCCCCCTTGTACCTTGGAGCTTCATGTTTTGGGCAAATTTAGCCTTTAAACTGCCATGTAAGATTTCATTCCAGATCTGCAGCTTTTTGTGTTCCCAAATCTAGTTATGTTCTACGGTTAATTAGACACTCATTTGCATAGTTCACCCAATTGCCTAATAAAATTCTGTCAATTCAATATCTTTCTAAGAGTTTTACTGGTACTAAGCTGTAGAATAAATCTAGGTAGACAAATTTTGCTGTAGTCTTTACTATAGGCTTTTGAATCCGCAATGTTCATTACCTCAATTTGCTCTCATGGTCTTTCTGGCAAGATTCCCACCATATCTCTGCATAGAGAACCCTCTCTACACAAACATAAAGACAGTTTTTCACACATCTGAAGTAAAGTGTTATACATTGCCTAGAAATAAAATTGTATAATCATATAAATGACATTTTAAAATCAGGTGAGTAGCATCACATTAATTTTTGGTATTGCAGTTATGCTAAACCTTTGACAGACTTCCTTGGTACTGTACAAACACTCCAAAGATGATCCCTTCACTAAAGCACTAGAAACTCCTCTAGACAACTTCCTCTGAAAGAATTTAGAATAATTTGCCACATAGTTTAATATAAATGTTAGGGAAAATATATTTTCCGATTGAAATTTGGGATGAAAAAGAAAAGAGAAAAGATTACATTTCTTATAGAAAAATATAAGCTGAAAGAAACCCCTCAACAAAACACCTAACCATTGTTCAGAGTTAGCATTTACTACAAATACAGAATCATCTGAATTCCTAGTGTGAAGAAACTTCACCCTACATATTCAATTTTTATGTAATCATTATCTGCATACAGGAGAGGCCAGAGTTCAGGATTTTGCAGAAACATCTATGATACACTTGCTAATAAATAGCACATTTTTTTTTCAACAATTTATTGTGTTAAGCCCTACCATCTCTTTTTGGGTAACACTAAAAGTACTTTATATGCACTTAATATTTTTCTGAGGTCTTTGCTATGACTGTATTTCTTAAGCATTGCAAAGGTATATAGCAGAAGTAAAAGCACTGGCCTTGTTGGTAAACACTGTTCATCATTTGCCATGAGATTGTAGCTGAAATACAGAACCAAGTCTCTTGTAAGACATCTGCATTTTAAGGCTAGTGCCTTGGATGGTAAGAAGATCACACATCTTACATATTATCTATAAAGTTGAGAACAGCATCTTTTTCTTTAGTTCTTCAAATTGTGTACGTGAGTTGTCTAGCTACCTTGTATTTTACAGGAACATCCCACAGAAAATGAAACTGCTAGCAGACCAGGTCATTGCATTGAACTGAAGAAAGGAAAAAGGCAGGAGTATTTCTGTCATAACCTAGGTGTCTAAAACTGTTTTAGGGTTAAATGTCTTCCTAGCATTCATCATAATTACTCCTGTTCTACTGTCACTACCCACTCATATTGTCAAACTGTAGGTGTCTACATGTAGCTAACAATTGTAGAATGCATGCTACACTAGTGCAGTCCTGACAGTTCAGGCTGCTAAACAACATATATGTCTCATTGTAAAGCAGCTCCCATTTCCCAAGCACCCAACTCCCCTTTTCATCAAAGATCTTACTTTTAGTTTATATCTAGACTTGTACTGTTATCCTTTGGTTTGAAAATAAGGCTCTTAAAGCAGCAAAACCACTCTTAGTGATTCCGACCACTAAAATCACCATACACAAACTCTTCAGTCCCTTAAACTTTGTGGACTAGATGAGTTGAGAAAAACAGGAGGTACAGTGAAAGCAGATTTTTTATGAAGGGAGATTTCTGGCTGGTTTTCTTGCAGCTAGACGCATACAGCAGGATGCAGCTGCTCTTGCATCCCTGCTGTGCTGTGCTAGTGTGCTAGTTAGATTTGAAGCTAATTACGTATTCTGAGAATAGTGTTCCATTATCACTCTGCAGGAACACATATTGAAGCAACTGAATTGTTCCTTCTTATGTGTATTCTATGGCAATAGTGTTTGCAGAAANAAAAAAAAAAAAAGGTCTTTCTCAGTCCAAAGTTTTGGCCATGCTTTGCATAAAATACTGCTAATAATAACACAAAGGTTCAAGTGTTTTGGGAGTACCCTGCAGGTGTAAGGGTACATATATATATATATATAATTATGAACCTACTGGTATTTGGTGTAAAGGCCTTCAGTCCTTCTTACTGGGTATATAGTAGAGTTTGATATTCA
>VXAL01013483.1:78383-113985 GCA_013399475.1 Chauna torquata | reverse complement strand
TAATAGAGATTATAATTACAAAATTTAACAAGAAACATTTCTCTGCATCTTATTTCAAAACAACAATTTCTCTCCAAATGCGTTCCACTTAGGATAGACTTGTCCCTTTGTATCAGCAGAGAATTAAGACAATATCCTGCATTTCTGTAAAAAAAAAACCTGACAATTCAAAATTATTGAATTCCTCAAATTAGGGGAAAACTTTTTCTCATAGGGAACAACTGAAATATAGTGCTTGATAAAGAACAAACAAATTAGGCACTCTGATCCATTTTTTCTCAGGGAGGTAGCTGATTCAACTAAGAAATGAAAAGCTTAAAACATAAGATGGGTATTATTAGTTTATATTATTAAACTGCACCCTTGCTGAAATAGGCATAATTTAACAAACAAGTCTAAAAAGGGCTCAGAAATTTTACAGAATTCATTATTTATGTAGATCTATAGTTTAGTTAATTTTTCTGTTTGTTTTGGATTAAACCTACAAACATTATAGAACAAAATACACTGTCTACACTTGACTCATAAGACTTAGTTTCTAGGAGATCCTAGAGCGATTACAAATTTCAAACAATCTCCTAGGGTGTTTGGATGATCCTGTGGTATTCAGAGTGTTTATATAACACCATGATCATGCACAGCACAATTAAGAGTAGAGATCCAGTATTTAAATAAGGTTACTGCTGATGTTTCGGTGTTCATTGTCCTGCATTCATCTAATCATTAAGGATTAATTAAAACTCTAAGTCACTCAAGAACCATGAACTGCAGAGACTATGTTATCATGTTATACTTAGCATGTATTACAAACACCTTTCCTTTCTGAATGCATGTTTCCTGAAAGGAAGACGAGTGCCGTCAGAGCTAAGCGCACTCAGAGGAATGTAACTATAAAGGTGAGGGAATAAGGGCTCTTATTAAAGACAGTCTTAGTGCAGCCTGCTCCAATGTGTACTTCCCACTCATGCTCACAGGTCTACTTCTGGATCTGTTGTCCCAGCTCTACTAGCAAAGAATATTCCTTACTCCAAGGTTGTTCTGAGTGCAGGATCCCATACAGGCTTTTCTGTGAAGTTCTGTCTTTGACTGTGATCCCATTAAATGGTCCTAGAATCTGTGATTTAGTTTCTTGTCAATGTTTGGAAGGATCAAATTTTGCATAGATACAAAGTGATCCATGAAGAGCAAGCTTTAAGAAATACATGCATATTTACAAAGTAAAAGGGACAAAATTAAAAATTCTAAATGACTGGAGAATTGCAAATCCTCAAATTGTGGTGAAATGCACAGAGACAGTTGAGCTGGAGGATGTCTATTTGGATGCCATTGAGGGTTTTTTGTTAAGTGTGAATCAAATAAGATAACGATAGAAATAAAAATAAGTAAACATGCATTCCAGCTTCTAATAAATCAGAACCAAATTATTCTGAGCTTTAATAACACTTAACTATTTATTTAAAAAAGATACCTCTATATTGCAATAGACTCTAAATCCTTATTATTATTATTATTATTATTATTATTATTATTATTACTATTATTCCTCAATGGCATAGTGGCTTCTATGTTCTATATACAGATAACATATTCTTTCCCGTTTCCTATTAATCATGGTATGCTTTGTGTCTCTGCTGGGGATGTTCTGCTGTGTTCTGGTCATTAAAGATAAACTGAGAAATATCCAACAGAAGTGGGGCATAACATTAATTTTACTATAAGAAACGAATGTGTGTATGTGCATTACGCAGAATTATTGCACAGAATCACAGATTGTTTGACATCAGGAAGGAACTCTGGAGATTGCCCGTGCTCAGAGAGGGATCATCTAGATCAAGTTGTTCAGGGCCACATCCAATAGGGTTTTGTTTATCTACAGGATGGAGACTATAACCTCTCTGGGTAGCCTATTCCAGTGTTTTATCGCACTCCCAGTAAAACAAAAACATTTTTATGTCTAAATGGAATTTCTTGTATTTCAAGCATGCCCATTATCTTCTGCTGTCTCTCTGGGCACCACTGAAAAGTCTGAATGTGTCTTCCTTAATTCCACTCATCAGTTATTTGTACATATGAATAAGATCCACCATGAGCCATCTCTTCTCCAAACTAAACAATCCCAGCTCTCTCAGCCTCTCTTCATATGAGAGATGATCCAATCCCTTAACTATCTTCAAGACCGTTTAATGGATTAACTCCAATATGTCCACCTTTATCTTGTACTGGGGAGTCTAAAACTGGACAAATCACCCCAGGAGTTCACTGCTCAAAAGTGCTGATTAGAGCAGAAGGATGACCTCCTTCATCTGGTCTAAAACATCCTCACAAGAGGGAGCACAGGGGGAAGTGCTGATCTTATTTCTATGGTGACCAGCGATAGGACACAAGGAAATGGCTTGAAGCTGTGTCAGGGGAAGTTCGGACTGGATATTAGGAAAAGGTTCTTCACTGAGAAGGTTGTTGGCACTGGAACAGGCTCCCCATGGTAGTGGTCACAGCACCAAGCCTGCCAGAGTTCAAGAAGCATTTGGACAATGCTCTCAGACATATGGTTTAATTTTAAGGTAGCCCTGTGCAGAACCAGGAGTTGGACTTGATGATCCTTGTGGGTCCCTTCCAACATGGGATATTCTATGCTTCTGTGCTTCTAAACTGCTGGCAGTGCTCTTCCTAATACACTCCAGGATACATTTCGACTTCATTGCTGTAAAGGCACATTGATGGCTCATGGTCAGCATGCTGTCCACCAGGAAGCCAGAGCCTTTCTCTGTCAAGCTGCTTTTCAACCAGTCAGTCTCCAGCCTGTACCAGTGGCTGGAGTTATTCTTCCCCAGGTATGAAAATTGGCCTTTCCCATTGTCAAACTTCATGACATTCTTGCCAGCACATTTTTCTGGCCTGTCACAGTCCGTTTGAACAACCATATAGTCTATCAGCCACTCCTTTCAGTTTTGTATCATCTCCAGTTCATTGAGGGTTCACTCTGTCCCATTATCCAGATCACAACCAAGGATTTTGAAAAGTATTGGCCCCAGTATCATCCCCTGGGCTACTCCACTAGTGACTGATCTCCAGCTGGTATTAATGTCCCTGACCTTAAGACTTTAAGTCTGGCAGCTCAGCCAGTTTTTAGTCCACCTCAACGCCCATTTATTTAGTCCCTATTTCATCAGTTTGTTTATGACAAACAAGAGAGCAGACTTCTGCCTCTTCAAAGATTGGCTTAGTAGAGTCCTGTGGGAAAAGGCCCTGGAGGAAAGAGGGGCCCAAGGAATCTGGTTAATATTCAAAAATCACCTCCTCCAAGCGCAAAAGTGGTCCACCCCATTGAGCAGGAAGTCAGGCAAAAGTGCCAGGAGGCCTGTGTGGATGAACAAGGAGCTCTTACGAAAACTCAAATGTAAAAAGGAAGCATACAGAAAGTGAAAGCAGGGACAGGTAACCCAGGAGAAATACATACACTGTCTGAATGTGCAGGGATGAGGTTAGGAAAGTCAAAGCCCAACTGAAATTGAATCTGTCAAGTGATGTCAAAGAGAGCAAGAAGAGCTTCTGTAAGTTGCATAAGTGACAAAAGGAAGGGTAGGGATAGCAGGTTGCCTGTGGAATCCACGCGATTGGGGATATATTCAAAGACCATCTGGACGCAGGCCTGGGCAAGCAGCTCTAGGTTGCCCTGCCTGAGCAGAGGGGTTGGACAAGATTACCTCCAGAGGTCCCTTCCAAACTCAACCATTCTGTGATTGTGGGATACTGTGACAATACTATACATGCATTATTAAATTTCATATTCTTAGATAGAGTAATAAGATCTTTACACTTTCAGGTGTGTTGGTGAGTCTGAAGTAGTATTGTTATACAGTTAAACTAGATCTTCACTGGTGAGACCCATGCTTATAGGTATGCTATAAGGTTTTTGTTTTATCATGAGATGAATAAATGATGAGATGGAATGACAGACTCTTGGTTAGCAAGAACATCTGAAGCTTCATACGTCTTGTCTATTGTGAAGCTATTCAAATTAGCTGTTTTCTTAAATGAAACACCTTCTCTCATTTTGTTGTTAAATTGGGACCTTTGTCCAATTTGGGCCTTGATTAAAAGAAACAAAATGAAATGAAAATCAAACTCAAGGAATATATCATGGATTTGGGATGGATTAGGAAAAGTAGTGTGTAGTGCTTGAATGAAAATGGCTGTACTGGTTTAAAGGTCTGAGGGCCGGGAGGCTTTTACTTCCCTCTTAAATTTCCTGGCTTGGATTTGGCACAAAAACGACAGTTCACACTTTCTGATTGGGTGACATGAGCATATACTGCATGTACACATACATACATGCAGGCATACATACACATACAGTGAGTTGCCTGCTTTGAAACAAAACCAACACCTCTCCTTTTCCCTTTTCCGCTTAACTCTTTCAGAGAGAAGAGTCTGGGTGCTTCTATTGTTTTCATTATGAAAAAATGCAAGAACATCTTTTAGATTATTTTCCAGTGTCACCAAGGACATTTCGGCATTTTTTAAACTTCAGAATACATACTGTTTAATGCTGACTAGGTGAGGATGGAATACGTTCTTCTTAGTTCATGATGTCTTTTGTTTGCACACCTGGAATTATCCGCTTTCACATACCTTGCTCCTTCACTGGAATTCTATTTCCTTGAAAAAGCAAAAGTTTAATGCTTGTGAGAATTTCTTCAATCTTCTTGTCTTTGTGAGAAAAGAGACAGCACTCTTTGTACGAACATATAGCTCCATAGACAAATCTCCTTCGAACTTTTCTTGGTAAAAAGAGTTTTTTTTTCCCTAATTTACAAGTACAAAAGAGATCTAGGAGAAGTGAAATCATTTGGCTTAAGACATGCAGTAAACCAGAAAGTGGAGTATTTTTCCTCACATAATTTATAATAAAAAAATTGTCTTTTTCAGTTAAATCTTTTCAGGGAAAGCAGTTGATTTACACAGTGTTTTCGCTCGCAAAAATTGGAAGCAATCAAAAGCTGTAAAACCATATTGCTCTGATTTTTTTAGATGAAATATACTAACTGATTCAACATGACTTTTGCTTCAAAATACCAGCTAATTAAAATATAAAACTGAAATAAGATGTTTTTATTGACACAAATTGATTCTTTCTTTAAATTTCAGTTCATGAAAATTTTAAGACTTTTGACATCTTCACCAGAGTAGGTTTAGTATCATTATTTGCCAGAGTCAGGAAATTCTCTTTTGGAATGAGATTTATTATTATTGTTTTTAACTATCATTTTGTACTGCCGTGGTAGGTTCAACCAACTCCAGTCCTGGTTGAGAATATTCGAAGTGTTAAGAGCTACACAAAAGAAATAAAATAAAAGTAGAAACAGAATAAATTAATAATAGCATTTTTAATTGTATACTGTATATCATACAAGAAAGTACTTAGAAAAATATCTGTCTATAAACAAAGGAATCATAAGAAAAATACAGTTTATCAGTTTCAGAAGTAGGTTTAAAATGTATTTCTTAAAACTTGCTCAGTACAGAACCTTGAACCATGTGTATTCAGCTTCATTACCTAGACCATTATGGCACATTTTCTTCATTATCTTGTTTGGTTTCCCAATTGTGATTTAAATACTCTAACCATCGTATGAATTAGTTATCCTTTCATTAACCAAAAAAATAACTAAACCAGAATAATGACCAGAGCTATCAAGTCACTGCATCTGTAATGATTTGAAATGTACTTTGGATTTTAAATGATGGCTTTATGAACATTATTTTAGTCATAAAGTTCTGTCAATATATTTGGCACTTTAGCCCTTGATATAAAGTGTGCAAAAAAAAAAAGTTTCTCCCACAAAGGGCATGCAGTCTAATTTTAGATACTGAAAAATTGTTGCAGGAATATTACTCAAGGAAAAAGAATCAATTTTCTTTTACATTTTAAGATATTTTAAGTCCACTAATGTTATTTTTTTTCCCCTTTTTGCTTAAATTTTATGACTAGTTGTGGAATTAGCATTAGAAATTGCTGTGAATCTAACTATGCTATTTCATCACTAAGAGGAAAATAATAACCCGTAATCTTGAATCAGTCTGTTCAAATGTATCACTTAATTCCTTTTTCTTTTGTAGATCTTTTAATTTATTTTTAGCTTAGCATATTTATAACTGTCACATGGAACCTGATTCCAACAATACTTTTATATGTGAGAAACAGTTAATAGCAATTTTCTTATCATTGTTTCTGTCTACAGCATAGTCTTTTTCTTCCCTTTTTGTACTTTTGTTGACCACTTTGCCAAAGCCATATTGATATCTACGGTTCATTCGCCTTCAGAATACCCCAAATTTTTTGTTTCTTCCCTCGGATCCTTTCTCACAACTACTTCTTTTGTCTCATATTCACTTTTCTTCCTGAACCTGAAGGGATGCTACTCTCAGATCATCTTCCTTGTTGATTGCTCAGATTACATCACTCTCCTCTTTAGATTTCTTTACTGATTCTCTATTCCCCCACAACAAATTCTAGCTCCAGTGCTTGTTCTCTGCAGCCAGCATTACACGCCATGCTTTGTTCCAGCCTCTGTCCCATTTTTTTGTACCCTCCCCATAGAATTCACACATGATGCTTGGTTTATCATCCACTTAGCAAAGATCCCCGTGGACCACCTGTGTTTTATATTCCTGAGACCTTTTATTAACTTTCTTTTTCTTTAAAATGGTGAAGTCTTTCTAAGAGATCCACCTCGCCACAAAGTGTCGAGAGAAAGCTGTGAATCGCTGTGTTGTGGAAAACAACACAGTCACACTTTTCTTGTCCTGTTCCAGAAACTTTACCTCCATATCGTTAGTTCTGGGGGAAGCAAATGGAACAACTTCCTGAGTGTCTTTGGAGAATTATTTGGAGAATACTAGTGAAGAATTGACACGGTTGGTTTCAGATGGTGAAAGACTTGAAGGTTTGCTGACAATAAAAAATCCACTGTAGGTTCCAGGGACGACATAAAAGACCTCACTTCTCTGTGATGATAAGCAAAATAGCCCTAATTCAGATTACACTGCTGTGGCTTTACGATACCTTCCTCTGTTTTGATGGGCACAACATCAATCTCTAAGAATACTCCTTACTAAAGTGGGCTGACAGGATTTGCTTGATACAGATTTTAAAGTCCTAACTAGAAATAAACGGGATTTTTACTAGCAGCTATCCTGGCGTGTTTTTAACAGAGTGGTTATCCTGCTGTTTATGTATTTCTTGTGTGCTTGTAATTGGGGAAATTGTGTGTATTTATCTTTTGAAGAAAATAAATAATTGCTGTTTCCATTAATTTATGAAAAGTGTATCATCTGTGAGATTAGTACAAAATGTGCAAAAATTTGCAAAGACTTATTCTTGGTTTCCAGGAGAGAATACCTAAAGTCCATTTCCCAAGCAGTTTGGGGGTTCATAGGGCAAAGAAAAGAAAAAGGAAGAAATGACTAGAAAAATAAAAATATACAGGGAAAGAAAAAATTTCATGTTCAGACACAGAAGACAAAAACAGCTGGACTTTCTAATGAAACAAGTTATATTTATCCTTGTTTTTACATCAAACTAATGAGAAAAGTTTGTTAAATTTGCTGTCTTAAGTCAACTTCTGGGTCTACCATAAAATTAAACTATTCTAATGCCACTGGAAACTCTTTTGTCACTTTAACCGCCTGGCTTGGCATTGTGTGTAATGTACAGTCTTTTCATGTGAAGATTTTTAAGTTCTGAAGAGCTTGGATGTGTCTGGACTTCTGCATACTTTTGTGAGATAACTTCTTAACCAGTTCTTGCTTACCCCTAACAAACACTTAGTATTTCCTTAACTCACCAGGTTTCCCTGAAACACAGCTAAAAAATGTAATGCAGCTTTGTTTCTGTCTTTGAAGAGAAGTTGTGTGAGAGTGCATTTTGCTTCTGAACATCTTCTTAAGGGATTAAAATTAATATTTGATAATGTAAAATATATTAAACAGAAGTTACGTGTGTCCAGCTGTAAAGAATAAGACAGAATGACAGAATTCAAGATGCTTTTCAACATGTTTCAACATCTCATAACTTATTACTTTCAGAACAGTTCACCTCACTCTGTTCCCATCATAAAGAGGGTTATGATATGAAAATATAAATCATTTATCTTTCAAGATTTTCAGATTTAAACCTTGAAACATCTGTGCATGAAATTTCTACTTAGTTTTTATTTTATTCTTATATGCACATGTATGTATGTATATCTGAACATGCATATTTTTGCAGTAAGCTTTTCTTCTGTAAGAAAACCTGTAAAGATCCTTTGTACTGATTATTTAAAGCACAAAACAAGACAAGAGAGGTCTCAATACGGAACCTAGTTGTACCTATTACACAGCAAGCACAATGACTCATTTTAATTTCTTTGAATGTTAGATGCATATATACTTCCTGTGTTGATAATTTACAATATTTTTTGTCAATAAAATTACAATCCAAAAACTAAAGAAAATATCCAGTAACAGTAGCTATTGGAGAAAAACTGCTGGAAACAGTTTGTGAAGAAATGTGAAGCAGCTCAACGAAAAAAGCAGTGTCTAAACTATTTGCATTCTATTAGGAATCAACAGTATACAGTGTTGTGAGCAGCACAACTTGAATTTTAAGTATTCTCACATGAAATACTTGGGAAAATTTTATATTTGGAACTGTTAATAGAAATTATTTTGTACATCTTTTAAATAATGAAAGTTGGAGAATAAAAATGTCTCAATTTTTTTTTTCGTTGTTTTGGAACTGTTTTAACTTTCTTCTCTTCCAAATTGAAAGAAAACACTAAATCTGAAATCAAAATCTCTTGTACAATCATGAAACAGTGAAGCTAAAGAACAGAGGAAAATCATCACTGAATATTTCAGACAACTAAATATTTCATTTTGATTTCTATCCTGACACAAACAGCAGCTGAAGAGGATAAACCTTTAAATGTAATTTGTTTGATAAATCTGTATTTTCTAGTAAGAAAGGAAATTGTAAAATTTCTGAGAGCTTATACTCATTTTTGAGATAATTGTCACTCTCTTGCTGGAGACTTCTAATTTTACAGTATTTATTATTAAAATGTTGTCCTTTGCTCGTTTTAGTTCCACTTCTCTTAACTTTCTCCCATACCTGGAGTGTTTTAAAAATTAATCATTCTTTGAGGTGTTCAGCCCCTTTTGCTGTGAGTCCATTGTAGTCAAAGACAATAGCGTAGTGGAAGGAATATGTAAATTGAGATCTCTGCCCTTCAGGTGAGGTAGAATATGTGTTTAAACATGAGTGACTACACCCTTGCAAAAGTCTTAGTGTCACTGAACAGTACCTCTGCTGCACATTGTTCACTTCTCATATCCATATACCAGTAATGTAAGCACAAATATTTTATAACTTTAGAATCATATATAAATACACACCTTTATCCTGGTAAGATTCCACTGGCTTTGTTCTTGCCTCATAAAATGTAAAAAATTCATACTTTCTTGCACCTATAATATTTTTTATTGTAAGGACCCTCTTGCCCATATCCCTTTACTCATTATTTCTCTGAGTTACTTTGCAAAGGTTGAACAGAAAGAAGATAACTGGTTGAAATACTCCACCTTCTTTGTGGCCTCAGGTTGTGCACTAATCTCTTCATTCAAATGGTGTATTAAGATTTATGTGATGGATTAAAATGGGAACACTGCTAAAGAAAATATATTATCATTATTACATAATTTGGGATGAGGAGAGAAATCCATACCTCCTGTCAATTGAATAAGTGTCCTTGCTTTATGGAGGTGATTGACTCTCATCTTTATATTTGTAGCCAGAATTCTATTTTGTCTTTAATAGAACACCTTGGTATATACAGTACTGAGTACCTGAGTAGATCATTAACTTAACGTGCAGCAAATTCTTGCTGGCAGCTATTGATTTAAAAGGCATATCATAACAGCATATTCCAGCAGAAGATTATTTCAGGCTGATAGTAGTCTGAGAGAACTGGACTTCCACTGGGAAGCTGAGGTAAAAATGAAAGTGAGATGTTTTAACCAAAAAGAATCAACATTTCTTTTTATTTATATTTCCCTTTATTTTATCTTCAGTGCAAACAGTGGGATGCTTAGAATGTACAAGCAACATCTGTGCATTCTTTCTTAACAAAACAGTGTCAAAACAGAATCAAAGATTTGCTTAAAGTGCACCTGAACAAACTTCGGTGCATACTATATCATTCACCTTTCTAGGAGTTTTGCATTCATACAGTATATAATTTTTTTTGACAGCATATGCTGAATCTGTTACTGTGATTTCTATGTAATTCACCAACTCTACTCCAGCCCTGACTCTTACACAAGAAAATATCCAATCAGATTAAGTCATGGCTGTATCTGAAGTGTATGTGCTTACTGTCCATCCGGGACTAGTGTTTGGTTAACACTGTAGCATTCATATAATTATATTGCTTCTAAACTTCTCAGTTCCTTGAAGTGTTGCAAGCTAAACCATGAGCTTGTGTTCTCCTCTGAACAATTATTTGTCTTTACACAATCTTTCAAAGTCTGTTTCAATTGTAGTCATTCATGGTCCGTATTAGCCACCTTCTGGAATGTGAAAATAATCTAGTATTTTTCCAGTGCAAATCAGGATACACAGCAAACCACACGCACTGTTATTAATGTTCACAAGCTTCAGTTAACAAAATGTAGGAATACTTTTGTATCATTTTATCTCTTTTGTGGAAATATTTTAAGAAGCCTCTGTATGTTCTCAAGTTTATCCTTCCTTTCAGTCACTCTGCATGCATGTTCCTTTGAGTCAGGGCTCCAATGAAACACCACTCATGTTCTAGTATGCTACTTGTTACTATGAATGAAAATCCAAGTTGTACATATAAATATGGAGCACATAATTCATTAAAGATTGATGGATTTGGATTATGTCTTTTCTTCCTCTTTCAAATAATGTGTAATATGTGAGCCAGTGCTGGAGATACCTGTATGATTTAAGAGCAAGAGAGGAAATGAAGACTTGCAGTTATTTTGTTGTCTCCTAGGTGGGATTAAAGCAGGCACTCATTTCTAAGAAGAAATAAAAATGGGTACAACATTTCATCCTTTTTATTTCTTTCTAATATTTGAATGTCGTGATTCTTCCTCTAGACTTAACCATGGTGGCTGCACTGTCTTTTTCGTTTGATAACTCTTCTAAGAACTATAGAATAATCTTCAAAGATGTTTATAGATCTTCATACAATAAATCTGACAGTTTCAATGCTTTTTTAACATTTGATGGGAAATGAATAATGAAAGATAAAAACTCAGAAATGAGATCCATAATCTTTTAAAATTTATCTTTTTTTTTCTTTTTTTCTTTTTTTTTTTTTTAATTTGTTGAGGTGTTACAGGGAAGTTATTCCTAAAAAGAATAGTTGGGTACTTTGAAGCCTGTATAGTTTTTTCTAGCCTGAATTTAATTTTATTTTTTCAATTTCTGGCAAACATCCTTTTGCTTACTACATGGAACAGCAAAGTTTGAAAAGTGTACATGATAATTTGCAGATAGTTTCATTGTAGATAACTCTGCTTTATTTTCAAGTTATTCTCAGGCAGAAAAATAGTCACAATACATTTAGCGTAATGATAATTTTTTCTTAAATCATTAGCACTATTTCTTTACACGTGGTCTTTATCAAACAAATTCTCAAAGCCTTTTCTATCTTATTGCACCATATAGTGATACAGTTATGGAAAATCAGGCTCAAAGATCCTGCCGTAAGATCTTATGTGAAGCAGTTTCATTTGCCCATCACAACTGATTAGTACTGTGAGGAACCTCCTCATAGTTTAAGGCCAGTGATTTCCTTCAAGTCCCATTTGCACAGCATTTTCAGCACTAAAAGCCTGCCATTTAGGCTATAATAGGCAGCTTAAACAGTGGACTGCTGCTGTCTTGTTCTGACTGCAGTGGGGTGGGGAAGAACAAGAGTAGAAGAGCCCAGACAGATCTGAGGGCATGGTAACCTCTGGCAGGAGGCAGTAACAAGCAGCTGGCAGTGGGTGAGATGGTAACATCTTCGGCTGACACAGTTGCCTCTGAAAAATGATGTGTGAACAAGCCATAAATCATTCCTGTTGCAGAGAAATATTTAGTAAATACTTTTCAAAACCTTTGTGGATTCCCCTCTAAAAGAACTACATGAGTAAATTGCTGAAACAGAGCTTAAGTGTGAGAAAAATCCTGTTGAAGTGTTTGAAAATATGCAGTTTTTCAACCAAGCAATTCTTTTATTGGAGGGACTGAATTTTAAAGAAATACCTACTACTCTTTGCAACCTGTTTCCCACATATTTTTGTCATTTTCTGCAACATTTTTATTGCAGCCATGAAACCATAAAATACTCACAGCCTAATTTATTACCTAGAATGTTTTGATGACCAAAGACGTGCAAATGCTTTTGCCATGCAGCTGGCTTTGGCATGAAATCTATTGAATAAGAACAGAGGAAAATGTTTCACTGTTTGAAAGCCTACATTGAACAAGAAATACTGAAGTTTAACTACTTGCTTTCTTCCTCCACGGCATTCCTGAGAGGATCCAATGAGCTTCAGGTGTGCTTTTCATAATTTGACCAATGAAAGGGTAAACCCATTCTCTTTGATAGCAATACTCTAGCATTAGTCTTATGTATTTAACATATAGTGCATATTAGGTCTTTGCAAGTGATAAAATTTCAGCATGTATTTCAGAGCCATTGGACAGATTCATTATTGTCCTGATTAATTAAGTATTTTCCTATTAATTAAGTATTAGTGTTTAGGGAGTAGCTATTAAATGATATCAGCAGATGGATATTCAAGTAGAGCTTTTGAAGACTAGTGTTACCTTTTGGTAAAACTCAGGTCTATGTCTCAAAAACTGAGAAGTATATTAATTTGGAGTTTTGTTCTTAACTCACCTTTAGGGCCTACTGTCTTTAAGGTATTTCATTTTTATATTGAATTCATGACATATTTGTCTGTCTCTGACATTTTGTGCTTCAATCTACAGTATTTTTAAAAGGGAGAACACAGTAAGTTTTATTAACAGAAATGAGACAGTTGTGTCAAGTAGGAAAATAATAAATACTATCTTCCCAGTAAAGAAAAGAAAATCTATAAATCTGGCTTCATAACTGCAGTTACCAACTCTGTAGCCTAGCTGGACTCCAAATGGCAGCAAGCCACATGCACAGCTGTGTACCTGATCAAAGCAATGATGTGCTATGCATACATAGTGCAACATTTCAACAGCAAAATTTAGTATCCTGTAGATATTTTTATTACTGAATTTAGAAATCAGCTACGGGACATCTGAATGACTTGCAAGAAGCAGTGCCTGCAGTGAAAGAGTCTTAAGAGTGATGCATTTCTGAAGTGCAAAGAGAATTTGAAGAGATAAAGGGTTTTTATGAGGTGTATTTGCTGACTAGAACTCCGCGATGCTGCTATTTCCAAAATTTTTGCTTTATTTTCTAATTAATTTTAAGTGTGAAAATGATGATAAATAATGAAATGAGTCCAGAGAAAAACTCATGGATAAAGAAAGACAGGAAGAAAATATCTCCAAACAGGAATAACCTTATTGGAATTACAAATCTGTAGTTAATCAGTACTCATACTATGTTTACAGGTCGGCTGCCACAATTCTGTGAAGTAATAGTACTATTTATCTGCACTTAGAGCAAATGAAAATGTGCAATGATAGTAAAGGTAGAAAAGTGCTCAGATAATTATGTAGCTGAAAACTATGAAACAAATTGTTACTGCTATAAAAACAGTTGTTTTGTTTTGTTTTTGAGAAAGGGATTTTTTTTCTCCCTTTCATTTATATGTAGCATTCTGAACTAAATATGTTGTTAACTGAGAAATTCATATCCTATTTTTCTTTAAAATATAAAAATGGACAAACTAGACTAGGGAAAATATAAGTTTGATTAACTGGAGTTAATTAACTAATATTAACTGGGATATTCTGTAAATTTGCAATGTGAAACTGAAAATTAATGCACATAATTTTCAGATGATGGCAAAAACATTTGCAATCATTCTGAATAATATTAGAATTCAAACTGATTCTGATAAATGGAGCATTGATCCAAAATCAACAACAACAAAAAATTAATAAAGAGAAGTGCAAAGCACTACACCTAGCAAAATCAGAAGCATAAATACAAAACAGAGAATAACTAAAGAGTCAGGGTTGTTCCACATATATACATGGATATTTGAGCGCATAAGCATCAAGCACAGGATACCAGTGTAGATGGGTGTCTTTCTGCATTCCATCTTTCTGGAATGTATTAGAAGGATAAAGGACATAGAAGAAGTCATCCTGCTCTTCTCAGTAGCGCGGTGGACTCAGCCGAAGCACTTCAGCCCTGTAGAGCAGAGAATATTCTGAACTATTCCATCACGAGCACACAGAAAGTCACTTAAGGTTTGTAAACTAAACTCTTGCTCTCAGTTGTCTTTTAGCAGAGAACATCTCTTTTTTCTTCCATTGGACAGGAAGGATAGGCAAATAGATATCCTTGTCTACCTTAAAATTTGCCACTAAGAAGGCTTGGAAAACAATGATGAAAAGCTAAAATAATTGCTTAATCTTCAGAATAAAAGGCTGAAGAAGAACATGACAACTTCCTTTAAATATTTAGAAGGCTATTACAAAAAGGAATATTTTACTATACTCTATGCCCTATAAGGTAGGACAATAATGATTTTTTTCTTAAAAAAAAAAAAAAAAAGATACAAAAAAACTTCTACTTAAAAGGAAAAATAAATATGGAAGTGGGCTAATGACAGAAGTTGAAGAATTTCCTTTATAGTTTCAATTGCATATTGACATGTACCTGCCTTAGGCGATCCTAAAGAACAGGAATTAGGATAGATGATCTTCTGAATTTCCCTGTACAAAAAAAAAAAAACCACCTTTTTTATTATGCTTATTATTAATATTTTTATATACATAACCCAATAATGAGCAAAAGTATAAGAGATTTAAATATTTTAAAGACCCCTGTAGGGTCACTAAGATTACCAAAAATTTAATGAGTTTGCATGACTACAACTTCAGAAATGCCCAGGGTCTATTTTAGATCATTGCAGACAGAATTCCTTTTTAGCCTCAGAAATAAAAATTATGATTGAGGTGCTCAAGTGGAACTTTTAGTGATTTTTGCCTTGAGTGGTGCCTAGAAGAGCAAAGAAACTGAAATGAAAACAAAAGATAGGGCTGGCAAACTCTCTAGGAATGCGTACAAAAAGGTAACATAGAATTCTGACATTGTTAAAGTCTATGTGTGTTACACAAACCCTTATAAAAAGGATGTAATAGAATGTAAGGATCTGTTAAATAAATCCAGTAGTAAGTCCAAAGGAATGCCATGATTGTGCATGTGTTTTATGAAAGGCATGATATATGTATTCTGTACTATAACACAATGCTCTGGAATGGTAACACAAACCATACAGAGTTAGGGCTAAAAAATAGACCTTCCACGTTTGCATTAAACAAGCCTTTGAACCAAATGTAATGGTAATCCAGACACTGGCAGAAGAAGCATACTGCTAAACTAATTCTTTACAGAATTTTTTTTTCCCAGATTTATGGTTTACTCAGAAAAAATGCATGGGCCTCTAGCTAGTTGTAAGCAACAAGGTGTAAGTAGTGAAGGAACTACTTTAATTCAAAATATTTATAAAACCTGAATGTACATCTTATGGTAAAAGCACAAATAGAGTGGGTTTACCATGTAGTAAGAGGAAAATAACAAAATCATGGGGAATATTTCCAGTCTTCCCCCTCCCCCCCAACTCCTTTTCTCCCCCCTCCTGTCCCACAACATGTAGTGGACAAGAAAATTACGGTGTTACTGTAAGTTAATAGGCCCCATACCATAATTGTATAGTAATGTCTATAACCTCATAAAACAGCTTCAGAAAGCACTGTTTGTCTGTTTGTCGTTGTTGTTGTTCTTTTTCCCTAGCAGAATTTCTTTTATTTTTGTTGTTTTGCAGCAAAAGCTAACATAAAGTGTCAGATTCTCTGAAGCAAAAAGCATACAAAGCCAGAGGAGGGCAGAACACATATCTTCTAGAAAGAGGGCTGGAGGGGAGTTTGATGCAAGGCTCCAAAATGGAAAGTTTTCCCTCTATAGAATCCTCATCCCCTTCTGCTACTCAGCTACAGTATACCACGAGCTGGTGAAAAATATGCTCATGAATGGCTTGGTGATGGTCACATAGTTTGTAATTCATTCATCCCATGGTGAAATAGTGCATCTCATGAAGTTCATCAAGGCCAAGTGCAAGATCCTGCACCTGAGTTGGGACAACCCCAAGCACGAATACAGGCTGGGCGGAGAACGGATTGAGAACAGCTCTGTGGAGAAGGACTCAGGGGTGTTGGTTGATGAGAAGCTCAACATGACTTGGCAATGTGTGCTTGCAGTCTGGAAGCCCAACTGCATCTTGAGCTGCATCAAGAGAAGTGTGACCAGCAGGTAGTTGATTCTCCCCCTTAACTCCACTCTCGTGAGACCCCACCTAGAGTACTGCATTCAGCTCTGGGGCCGCCAGCATAAGAAGAACACGGACCCATTGGAGTGAGTCCAGCGGCGGGCNGTCCAGAGGAGGGCCACAAGGATGATCAGAGGGCTGGAACACTTCTTATACCGTCACAGAGGCTGAGAGTTGGGATTATTCAGTCTAGAGAAGAGAAGGCTCCAGGGAGATCTTATTGCAGCTTTCCAGTACCTAAAGGGGTCTTACAAGAAAGCTAGAGAGGGACTCTCTGTCAGGGAGTGTAGTGATAGCACAAGGCGTAATGGTTTTAAACTAAAAGAGGGTAGATTTAGATTAGCCATTAGGAGGAATTCCTGTGGGAGATGAGGCACTGGAACAGGTTGCCCAGAGAAGTTGTGGATGACCCATCCCTGGAAGTGTTCAAAGGCAGGCTGGATGGGGCTTTGGGCAGCCAGATTTGGTTGGAACTAGATGATCTTTAAGATTCCTTCCAACCCAAACCATTCTATAATTCTATGATCTGTTAGCTAAACATTACAAGAATTGATGTTATAATCTAAATATTTGACAGCATTTCTTTTACAAACCGATTTTAAAACTCAACTGTACAAATTCACTGGAGACTGAAATTTGGCACAAAGATGCAAAGCTCCAGGTTTTTTTCTTCCAGATCATGGCCACACAACAGAGTTGTCTTGACCCATTAATTGAACTGAACCCCCCTGCTGGGGTTTCTCATGGGCAATTGGCAACAACACCAAAAATAGTCAAAAAAAGAGAGATGCTCCTCTGGATGAAGCATCCCAGATCAGCTGGAAGCTCTTGGACAGGATAGAGCTGGACTTTTCTTTTTGGACTGAAAGCAAAATTTAAACTTCTTTGGCATCAGTTGTATTTTGGAGAGGGGATTGTATGTTCTGACTTTTTGTTTTGTTTTGTTTTATTCATCTTTCTTCTAAGAAAGACAGCTCCAGTTACTGAGAAACTGGTTATGTCTAATTGCAATTAGTATTTGGAAGAGTGAATACCAAAACTGAAGCCAGATGAGATCACTATTGATATTTAAACCATGACATACTATGTGATATATACATATTTTGTTCCAAAGGAGTTTTACCTCTCAGAATAAGTTAGCTCATGTTTAACTTCACAGGTAGCAAGTGGATTGGCAAATAACTCAGTATCAATAGTTGTTGAATCAAGTTTGCTAGGTGTAGTCCACTTTTAGGAGGCCTCATCTTTTAACAGCTGGTAAATTTCAAAGACTAGGCCTTCATCTCTTCCTAAAATAATGGTAGCCATATAATAAATTATTTTGACATTTTCCATCCACTTCTCAGTCCTTGTACCGAATAAGATCAGTTCCTCTTCTGAGGTAAACTAGAATAGAATCAGGGACTGGTTTTACTTTTTCAAAGAAAAAAAATGCTTTTATTTATTCATTTATTTATTTATTTATTTATTTTTGATTCTGAGATATGTAGCTTAACAGAACAGAAACAAAGCAGAAATACTAGGCAGCAAAACACCTATCAGCTGCCTATCCTTATAAGAATTAGCTATATTCAGATAAAATTCTATCTTTTGTGTCTTTTAGAAATTTACATTGAGATTACTAAACTGAGCCAGTCACTCAGGGTATTTTTATTTTATTGAAGACTTAATTTCAATCAAGGCAACTATATAAGATTTACATTATCTGAGAAGCTAATTCATTTCATGACTAAAAATCCCAAATGAGATTTTTAGAGGGCCAAAGGAAATTTATAGAGGATAATTACTTAATTTATTAATGAAAGGCATCTAACCTTTGAATAGATAGTGGAAGTGTACGGTAGATCTGCTACTGAAATACAGTTTCTAGTTGAAAAATAGGAAATTTAACAAAAGAGAACAAATTATCACATGCTGTAAATGAGAGAAAAGTGTTATGTTTAACACTTTCACAGATTGACCTGCAATATTTATTGTTGCATAAATACTGTGAGCTCAATTTCAATCAAAAAGCATTACCTGGCTCTCTTTGCATGTTTGCCTGTGATAGCAGAGCTTCTTACATCGTTCTGTACTGTTTCTTTAACATTTCCTTCATCTCATCCCTATGGTCAAATATTAGAGTTTGCATGAAGGGATCTCAAAATTTCAGCTTTCTAGAAATGGCTTTGTTTCTATCTACAATTTTAATGCAATCACATTTGTTAGTGCTTAAAACTTATGTGATTGATAATTAGGAAGGTTGCGAATTAATACAGTAGAAGCAGACATCTAGATCATCAGTGTGAAGTGGATCAGATGAGTACCTACATACTAAACATACATACACAAACATAAACATACAAAGATACTGTAATAACACTATAATATTAGTTGTAATAAGAAAAATATTAGTTGTAATAAGAAAAACATTAATAATACACAAAATCTTAATTCGTAGAGTTTTGTGGGATTAGATTCTACTTGTATGTCTAGTTTCTCAGAATCAGAAGTCTGAAATCTGTATACAAGTACAAAAAATCAAGACCAAAATATGCATGCAATTATAGTCACATTAAAAAGACTAACTAGATTGTTGACTAAGATGGTCAATCTAGCCATATTTAATATTTCCAGAGCCCACCCTTTCAACTGAAGCTTGCTAACAGCAGGTGGAAAAGCTGTTCTGCTGCTGGGAGTTCAACGTGTGTCCTATGGTTAAAGCATTTGAGCTTGCGCAGCTATTAGTTCATCATCTCTCAGAAGAGATAAATCCATGTTGAAAGCCACTTAAATAAGCTAATTTTCCAAATACTCGACATGAGAAGGAACAGTGAAGTGGGGATAGATTCTGGAGGAAAATAAAGGCAGATTAAGCAACCTTCATAGCTACTAAAATGCCACAGGACATAAGCCTTCCCTTCCACCTAATACTTGTAAGATTAAAGACTGTAGAGAGGATATTCAATTGGTTAGTGTCTGACAAAATGTGGTGCAGCATGCATTTCAGTGTCTACCAACGAATTCCATTTGACTTTGTGATGGTATTCAACATAACTGTAACCAGTAGGAATAAAGTTTTTGTCCCTCCATTTTTTATAGCAGTTATCTTAGTAAGGGGAAAAATGGACCTAAAAGGAAGTCAAATACAAAAAAATGTGTAAAGCATCTGTGTACAGTATGTTTGTATTATTTCTTCATCTTAGAGTCTCACTAAATGTATAGACAGCATCTTGAACACATCCGTTTCAGTTCCTTCTTAAAGGAAAAGTATAAGCAATGAATCAAGACTATTTCCAACCAGAGAAAGGCTGATTTTACAGCACTTCAGAGTATTTCACAGCATGGAAGATGATTAACAGCATGTTAAGTAATGATGTAAGTGCCATAAATTAGTTTACATTCTGCAATGTAAACACTCAGCAGAAATGATGTCTGAACAAAGAACCAAGATTATAAATGAGCATTTGGAACAAATCCAGTGTGCTTTCCAATCATTTGTTTTTGTTTTGGTTTGATAGGAAAGCCCTGAATTCCTTTTTTACATTATTATTATTTTTTTTTTAATTTGGGTCTCTTACTGTCCCTGGAAATTTCCTCTCCTTTTCTGGAGATGAATGATATTTATAATATTTTTACTGGTTTCTAAGTGGAAGCTTTGAAAAATAATTTTTAGTAAATTCTGCCAGGTTTGCCTTTGTGATTTGACAAAAGAAAAATTTAGGGCACATATATGCTTTCTGTTAATACATATTCATGAGGAACATTGAATGAATTCAAAAGGCCAGAAAGATTTTCTTTAAATGCTGTATGATTAATCTTTGGAACTGAGATTAAGCTATTGACAATACTGAAACCAAGAATTCAAGTAAAGATTAGATACTGCCAGGGATAACGAGAACATTCACAGAAAAAAAAAAAAAAGTAGTAAAAAGAAGAAAAAAATGTATTCTCACAGTTCTGCCCATAATCCAAATACTATTTGACAGGTGTTAGGAGGAAATTTCCATAATTGTTCACTTTGAGGTTTCAGGAATGTTTTTTCACGTAAATGAGCATGGAGTACTATTAGAGACTCCATTCAGGGCTAGAGGTATTTCTGGTGTGAAATGCTGGCGTTACATTCCTCTTTAGATTTAATTTTTTAACTCTACCTCTCAAAAGGTGATGGTGTACTTAAAGAACATCTAGCACACTTCTAAATATGGTACAAATGTGCAATGGTGGCCAATATGCAATTACGGAAAAATTCTAATTATGACACTCTGGTCGACGAATTAGTTCTTTGGTGTCTATATTGAATTACTTCGCAGTTTGTTAGCCTGCAGATTCTTGTGGATGGCATACTTTACAAGAGTATGAATGAGAGCCACCAACCTTTTTCTATTTGGTTCACAAGAACTACTAGAAAGGAGTGGCTTTTCATCTGAACAGTTCTGGAACATATATACATGAAAAAACTCCTAGTAATCTATGCTCTCATGTCCCAGAATTTAGTGCTAAGATAGTAAATTCCAGACAGGTGTAAAATAACATTGATGAAGGAAAGTTATTCTGCTGTGATAAAGTTCAGATAAACCCACTATCTACTCCACTCTAATGATCGTATGTTCTAATCTCTGGAAATTATTTGCTTCCAGAAGTGTGTAAATTCCAGTTCTTTCAAACCCTGATCCTAACCCTGAATTCTCTTACATCTAGCAAGACCACAAATTGTTGATTCCAAGCAACGCAAATCATTTCAGTGACTGAAACGGACAAATAAATGGCTATAATTATCTGCATATACAGAAGATAGCCTCAGGTATAGTTATTTCATGTCACTTTCAGTTTCAGACACTGACATTTGTTCTGAACTTGCTGGAACATATACATTTTTTTAATATACATCTTTTCACTGAAATATGTTGTTTTAGGAAACACTATAATACTACTTCATATATTTTATTCTGAACTGTACATACACAGTAGCTATGTTTGTAAAGTTCTTCAAGAAATAATATAAAAAATGGAGGCAATTCTATACTCCTCAGCACACATTTCTAGTTTATCTTTCAAACACAAAAAATATTCACAGATTCTATTAAATTTCATGTGAGATATAGGAATACATTAAGCAAAGGTCATTCAATAAAAATATGACATTCACACTAATAGAACAAGAGAACTATGACAGCAGAAGACAATCAGCATTACAATGAGAACAACTCAAATGCACAGAAAAAGACACACACTCATGTGATGAAAGCCCAACCAGTACATGACTACAGGGGTTGAATAGGTCAACAATGGCCAAAATTACTTAAAAAAATAGTAGCCTGCCTACATGAACAAACCTGAAAACTGTCAACATCGCTAAAGTATTTCTGCCAAAGCTGAACTATCCACATAATGCAACAATAAAACCCCTTTGCAAACAGGCTGAGAAGTTATTCCTGCTTTCAACTCTAGTCATCTTCACAGTAGAGGTGGTTCAGAACCCACTGAAGGTTCCTTTGCTGATCGTCCCTCACCAGGCCAATCCAGAGGTTTAGTTTTATCAGCTGCTGTGCAGTTCCACATAGAAAGAGAGGGAGATTTTTTAAGAAAAGAAGGATCCCAAGAATTGTTGCACAAACAGATGAAAATAATCTTAAAATTAACTTGGTTGCAAATAAGACAGCAAGTATTCCGGGTAACCAGAGAAATCCAATAATACACTTTTAACAAAGTCAGTACGTGACAGACATTTTACAGTTCTTAATGTTAACAATTACTACTATTTTTCACATTTTAATCAAGGACTAAATTTCTCTTTCTTGGTCACTATCTTCCATCTCTGTTCCTCCATGCTCTTTTTCTATTCTCTAGGGTATGCACTGTGTTTTTTTGTTTGTTTGTTTATCTTCTTTTTGCCCAGTCAGACAATTCTATAAGACTCTACTAGTCCATGTTGAATTAAACTCTATGTTTTAGTCCTTCTGGTACAATATGAAGAGGTCATCCTTAAAAAAAGAGAAGAAATGAATAAAGCTTAAGGCTCAGACTGTTATTTCCTAATAGCCTGTTGCAGTGTTGTAAATGGAAACTTTGACTATGACATCAGAAGAAATAGAAGAAATTAATAAATCCAAAGACTCAGTGTCCTGCCTTGCATATAATTTTTCAGCAGTGGAGAGAAAATAAACAGCATAAAGCTTAGACCCGAGAAACAGATAATTAAGAAGTATAATGTTTTTCAGAGATTACCTTGAAACAGTAAATGCCATTTTACAGAAGTCACTATCTACTTATAACAAAAGCAGTCTTCAGGTATAAGAAGGAACATGGTTGGGAAAATCATGTCTTCTAAGTGAGTTCACATAACCTCCATTAATGATTAGCTCCTTTATTTTGAGTCTCTCTTCCCCATTATCAGGAAATATCATGACATCAATTTCCTTTCATACAGCTTTGCTTATTTGATATCATAAATACATGACAAAACAGTATTACAAAAACAGCAAATTTTAAGGCCATCACATCTGAGGGATAATTCACCTTTGTACCATTAGATGCCATGGAATATATCCTCTTTTGCTGGCTTTAGGAATTTTTTTTTCTTTTAATGAATGTTTTATGATCTTTCTGTTTATACAGTATTTTTGCAACTATTGCAAATAGACACAAATGCCTTATAGTGAAAATCTTACAGTAAAAAACTTACAGGAAAAATCATCCTCTGCTCCCTCCAGGCGTAATATGGAACAGTAACGGAAAGGGGAAGTGTGCAAGTGCCACTAACGGTTGTTTGATGAATTCCACATGTAGATACAAGTTCAGGTCTGAATTACTAGAAAAATATGAAATTCTGTGCTTCTCTTTCATCTTACTTATATATCTTTGTTGAAAACAAAACAAAGCAACAACAAACAAATTAACTAAAATGTATGAACAAATCCTGATTAATTAATTCAGATCATCATTTTCTTAGAAGACTTTAGTACTACCAAAAGTCCATGGTGCATGTGCATTTAAATAACACTCATTTCTTTGGTACACAGTACCTGAAAATTCTTGCCTGGGAGTAACACTATTTATGGTGGAATAATGAACATTACTATTGAAGAACAGAAGGGATTAAACCTCGTGCAGGTAGAAACACAATTTATGTTCACTAATTGCAGTTAATACTTTTAAATCCAGGTAAGTATTTATATGTAAACTACGATTTTATATATATAAAAATGAAATATATAGATGAAAAGGTAATTAGAGAATAATTCGGTGAATTTTGCTGAAATAGATTGCACTAGAGAAGTAAAGAGGACAATG
The DNA here is from genome assembly GCA_013399475.1 of Chauna torquata. Classification (NCBI taxonomy): domain Eukaryota; kingdom Metazoa; phylum Chordata; class Aves; order Anseriformes; family Anhimidae; genus Chauna; species Chauna torquata. The sequence goes on along the minus strand of VXAL01013483.1, from coordinate 90,144 downwards.
CATCAAAGGGCATTGAAATACCTATGTCAGATGAGCATTGGAGGTGTCTCTACATGAGAAGTATTCAACATCTCAGCTCAGTCTCGGCTCATTTACAATTAATAATCATTCCTTGTTCATACCAATAGCCTCATAAAGCACATATTTACATGATGTTCGTAGCATGAATTTTATTTTGTTCAAAGAAGTTCTTATATATTGGAAAAACATAACACTTTTTTATTATTATTATTCAATTATTTTTACAGTATGTTTGATGGAACAGCTCTCTGGAAATGCAAGATTTTATTTCTAAGATACAAACTTGTGTTGCTATGAGGCTTGGCTGAATAGGTCAGCCATGATCCACAGGGCAATTCCAAATCAGAAAGTGCTTCCTATTTCAATTACTCCCATTTAAGGAACATAAAAGTCTTTAAAACATCTTTTTCTGTGGCATACGTTCTGCTCCAAAGGTTCAGAATCTACCAGCACACAGAATCTACCAGTAATACCTTCTGCCAAGTACAATTTGCCCCCAGATTATTCAGTCGCAAGTCTGATTTCCAGAACAGTTTTTACCACTTAAATCTGAAGCCTGTCATGCACATTCATCCTATATCTTTACTGGCTATTAGGATTAGATCAGTGGAGCTGTTGGCAGGGAATTAGAAATGAAATTACATTTATCTTGGCTCCTTAGTGCTATTTCATAGGTTTCTACATAGTGAGCTCTAATATTGTCCCAAGAGAAGCATGTGATAAAACAGATGAGATAGTCCGCACAAGAAATCTGAGTTTAAGGAGTGTTACAGAACACGATATGAGCTTAAAAGTCATTGACTACTAGCATAACCACAACTACATCAAAGAGCACTCATCATACATTCTCATTCATCTCAGAAAAGTCAGCTTTACAGCATTTGTCAGTGCATCCTTTCTTCCTGACAGCTGTAACCTTCTTTCCTTTGATCTCTAACCATGGAAGATCAAATTTTACAAAATAGATGCAAAAGTTCAATTCATCAATCTGCTAGAAAATTCAGCCATAAACCTGCATATAATTAACAGAAAGTTGACAAACACCAAACGTACCAATAAATTGTGTGCATGTGTACTCGATCATCAACCCAAGATTTCTGTAATTGAAGCCAATTGGAAAGTGTCATTCTCTGCTTGTTGAGGATGTATTTTATTAACCGTGGAGTATGTGTGGGCTTTGACTCCTTTTACTTGTTGGCTTTGTTCCCTAACTAGTCTGAAACATTTACAGAGAAATTACTCTGCATGTCACTTAGCTCACTAGATGACTTCCAGAGAAGGGTCCTGGAGGTACATCACACAACACTGATTTTCAGCACACATAGGATTTTATCCTCTCACCATTTACTTATTTCTGATTATATTAATTAAGTTATTCAGATAAAGTCCTTGTTCCATCTTTTTTTTCCTGGTGCAATTTTTGTAGCTATATGGAAAAAATCATCCATTCCTGAAAAAATTTCCAAACAAATCAACCACTCTATTTCCTGTTTCACAGTGATAGCATAATGCCTCTACAAGATGGCCTATTATAAATTCTCCATTACTGTTTTACTGTGGAAGAAGTTGACTTAAGTATTTGTATAGTTTTTGCACAGAGAAAGACTTCAGAAAAAAACGTGATCAGTCCTTGCAGAGAAGGTCTGTCCCATGACTCAATAATCAAATTCTATTTGACAAAGAAAAGATGCTAATAATTCAGGAGAGTCACAACAAACTGTTCATTCTAAAGACTGTCAGACAGTGGATCCTGAATGCAAAGAAGGAAAAATGTTTATGATTTAATAACAAAAAGAAATATATAATGTTTCAAAATCAGATATATATTGGGCCAAGTGTATTTCTAGGACAAAAATAATTAAATTTCACAATGCATTAAATATGAGTAACAAGATGGATAGGTTAACTATAAATGCAGAATTTTTCATACAAGTTCTTTAAGGATTTTAAACCTCATGCTTTATAACTGAGTAACTTGAAAGGATATTGAATTACTGGGGCTTTAACATCATGATTATCAAGCTCAAGCTTCCACAACGTGGTAGCTTCTGTAATGCCAGCTATTTGGTTGTTCACTGGCCCAGGATGCTTGATTCAAGCAAGTTTAGTTCACTTTTACCTCACGATGACATGACTGTTTGCAATTTCAGAAAGTGGTTCTGAAATTTAATTGGCAGCAAACTAAACCGTCTTCCCCTTTGCACTGCCTATTCATGTCTGAGCGCCGTTTGCAAGGCGCAGCGTGACAGGCTTGTACTGTTAATGGCTGTGCCAAATATTGGCTCAGAAAGGTGACTTGGAATTGAAGGATAAAATTTAGATGCCTGTATTTAGAAATGAACAAATAATTACTCCAGAAACCATTAAAAAAAAAAAACCATAACAACAACAACAACAACAAAACCGAAATCTCCAAACACTTCTCATCAGTCTGGTCAGTAAAAAAACAAAAAACAAAAACATCCATTTAACTAGCTTTCTTGAATGTAAGAGCAGGTTTTTAAACGTTGTAATGCTTTTACTGCAAAGAGCTTATGTAGGCCATTATTGGTAGAATTCTTGCTTAATATAACAGATTTGTCTTCCTCCAGTGTATTTGATATATTCAGATCAGTTTGTTCTTTGGAAAATGAGAAACATTTCTTTCACTGAAAATATCATTATTTCTTCAGCATATACAAAGGTCCTTTATTCAAATTCCTGACTATATACACCAGATAAACTAGTATCTGATTCTAAATCGTATAGGAAAGGCAAGGAAAGAGGAGAGGAAATATGCAAATAAGTTCTCCATACATCCATGAAGTAAAGGCTGTACTTTAATTTGCTTATAGAAATGAAAGTTTTGCCTGAAAGCAAATTTTAATTTGTCTTTGTTCATTGCAGAATTATGTTCTTGCTTTATCACTGTATGTGTTACAGTTATAAACTACTGTATATTTGATACTTTCCTATGGCTATGCAGAGGTCTCTGCTAATGGAAGGCTGAACAGCACTAAGACCGCAATAGAAATGACATGTTTTATTTAAGGACTCAACTGGCAACTTACTACCATATTTCCCTCTGCAATTTGCTTACCCTAATTGTCAAAATATTTCCTGCTTTTCCAAAAGTGCAGATGCTACATATGCCTGCAGGTGAGGCAGAATGGGCCATGCTAGTAACATGACACCTGCACTGTCATCTCATTGATACCTTTTACAACTTTTTGTTACACAGTCCGTTTAATTTCTTTGGTCTCAAAAGTTTCAAAATGCCAACTGTATGACTACATAAGTGGTTAGTAGGCAAAGTATTCTGAAACAACCAGAATTTCTTAGCTCTTCATTTCGATTACTGGTGAAATTCAAATGACAAATATACAACTAAGCATTTAAAAAACAACTTCTCCTGTGAACTGCTTGAGACTGAGTTGCACAACTGAAGGAAATCATATATTTTCTGAAACTGAAAAGTTTCTTAATTTTTTGATATACATACATTTGATCTCAGACCCACTACACAAACTACTGTCTGAGCTACAATTACTGAGATTAAACATTAATCTCTTGGCAGACTGTGCAATTCAAGTGTGTATAGAGGCCTGACATCTACCTTATAACAGTGGGTTTTATTAATTTTGACAATATAGTTGACTTTATTTGATTTTAATCAGACAACAAAGGGAGTTAAGTTTTGGCAAATTTGAATGCTTGTTGACAAATTGGGATTTTAAATTCGAATTCTTGTTAACAAATGATTGGATATATACTCATTGTCAGAAACTTTACTGATTCACTAATCTTGTTTTGACATTTTGCATGAATGTCAGCAAGATAAACTTAAGAAGACTGTGAACTCATTGGAGAGAGATACATTGTTTGACAAGACTTGTGATCAATGGCATCATGCAAAGGAATGTGAGAAAGTAATATTTAGTTAGGGACTATTGACTACTCCTACAAAAATCGGTGGAACTTCCACTTGCTTAGATGATTTAAATATGGGCTATACAGATCTCTAGAAATTATTTTCTTTGTAGCAAGCCAATATAGGCTAAATGGAAAGAGGAGGGCAGGATCAAACAGTTTGCCACCTGTACAAGTCAAGTCGCTCTTTTTATGTCCTGTTGTTCTGGAATCAAGTTTTCTTTGTTTGATGGAGGAGATTTCCTGCTGATACAAAGGCAAACTATGACCTGAAACTATAATGAAAGCATTTTCGTACATAGAACTATTTGGTCTTTATTCTGTACTTGTTCACCCAGAGACATACAAAAAAAAAAAAAAAAAGAGTATCTATCTGATCTGTCTCTTGATCCATACTGACTGAGATGACTAAGGCAGTGCATGTGGTGTGGAATGGGTGGGCTACAACACCTGATGCTGAGGTGTTTGTCACCAGCACACAGCTCTGCTCTGCAGACCCCACCTCGCACAACCTTCCTATCCTCCTCTGTGGTCTCATCACCACAGTTTCTTCAGCTCAACACAGGGATGGGGACTTGTCCATGCAGGACTGAGGACAAAGGAGTCCCCAGATGTAGGGACCATGTATGAGGCTAGTGGGAAGAACTGATGGTTTCTCCATGGTTCCTGACACCAAATGGATTGCCACACAAGCAGAGTAAACCTGCCTGTAGGATACACCTGCAGACATCAGCACTGTAGTAAATTCTCACAAACTTATCTAGCATATAATCTCTTCTGTAATCCTTTTTTTTTTTTTTTTTTGTCTCTGTCTTTTTTTTTTTTTTTAACTTTTTATTTTGTTTTCTTTTTAGAAGTGGAAAGAAGCAAGCTTATGGGGTACAAGGTGAGAGGTAGCTTCATCTAAACCTAGACCTGGCTTCTTCTGAGAATAGAAACACTGCTAATACTGTCTTATATATCCTATACTACAATCTAAATTATAACTTTTTCTGTTCAGATTGTTTGTGGTTGTGTGAAGGATTTATACTGTTCTGTTCTCCTCATTCATTATGTACTTAGAGCCTTAAAACCACACTACTTTTTAAAATTACTCTGAAAATCTTCATATAAAAATGTTATATATATAATAATAATTTCTTATTAACTGTATCTGCATTTTAAATAACAATGGACAAAGAATATATTTATCAGAAATACTTGAAATATGGACAAAGAGTTCTCCATGAAAAATTACCGATTCATTCATATTCAGCATGCCAATTCATCTAGTTTTGACATTGAAATCTCCCAGTGGCATTCAGCATAGCACCCCTCGCTTTGCAGTGAAATTAAGTATCCACTCAACACTAAATTGCTTGGCTGTTATTCGACTGTGCTCACTCTTAATGCTTTTAAAATCCATTAGCTTTAATGCATCTTAGATTGACAATGTTGTTGTACAGAATGAACAGTTACCATTAAGTCAACTGGAAAACAAAACAAAACAAAACAAAAAAGCTGTAAAAAAATGAGGGTTTATAGACATTGATCAGGAAATGTCTGCTACAAGTGCTAAGTGCAAAAACACATAAAAATATAGGAACATCAATATATTTCCTGGACTTGAATAATGAAGATTTGTATCAAGGTGTTCTGGGTTCCTCAGGATTATTTTTTCTGTTTTCACAGAGACTTGAAAGAAGAGGCTGATGCCTGGTGTAATTGATTAGGTATTGACATTAGTTGCAGATGACATGAGGGGACAATTGTAATGTGCATGATTTATTATAGCTATATATATTGCATAATGCTACACCAACTAAACAATTATTACTGGTTGTATTAGCTCTCTACATTGAAGATGATCTCATGCTTGATATATGGAATTTATTCCTCTTCCAAAAGCTCAACCAAACAGACTAATCTGTTTCATGCAATTAAGCAAACTGTACTCATTATATGAAAAATCACAGCATAATACAGAAGAAATTGGTAAATCACTGCTACAGTATTAGTCTCCTCATCTTGGGAGATGGGCAGAACTATTTTTTTTCAAATTTTAGAAAAAAGTAACTACAAAGGTGTGTTGCTTTCAAAAATTTAAGTAACTTCCTTTTGAGAAGCCTGTTAGATTCTCCAGAATCCTAAAGGTGCTACAAAATAAATAAATAAATAAAATAATTTTTAAAAAGTACATCTTTTAAGGTAATTGGATTTTGAATAGACCTGACTCCAAAATAAAATCCTAGTGCTGTACAGGCTGATCTCATGGACACTTACAGACCAGGTTCGTTGGCTTAACAGAAACTCTGACAAGTTCAACCAAAGCTGTATTCTGAACTCTTCTGAATTTTGAAATCTTTGGGAAGTTCAAATGCGAATCATGGCACCATTGTCTTTGACTGATCTTTAATTTTAAGTTATCCTTAGTATCCTAAGGGTAATTATATATGCTAAGAAAAACTTCATTTAAGATGCTATCTCCATGAGAGGACTCTGTTTTCCTTGTTGACATACGTAAGCTCATTGTCCGCTGTTGCTTTGATATACCTACAGCTTCCATGTTGCAACCTTGTTTACTGACAATAATTGTTAAGAATTCAGAATCTCCATCAGTACAAATTAGCAGTAAACTGCTTTATAGCTCTTGATCCAAAATTCCATCTCTTTCAGCAATATATGTACAGAATTCTTGATATCATTCCCTGTGAAAAATGGGGTGTTACTGGGAAAAAAAAAAAAAAAAAAAGTGTTGTATAGCAAGAAAGTGGTACAGAATTGAAGACTTGATTTTGGGACGGTCATGTTTACCGAAAACTGCAGGAGGGATGGCTTGGTGTCCAGGTATAGTTTTATATTATAGGAGAGTAAGGCAGAAGAGAACATGCATGAAAAACTGTGAAAGTAGGATCACTGAGTGGCACAGCAGAGTAGATCACTAGTATAAAGTCTGGGTCCTAGTCTGGATAGGGGCAGGGTACATACATAAATCCCGGACAATGTTACTGCTCCTCCTGCTGGTGGGAAAACAGTCTGTGCCTGTGTGGTGGTTTTACCCAGCTGAGCAGACGACCTCCACCACAACCGCTCGCTCACTCCCCCTCCTCAAAGGAACAGGGAGAGCAAATATGATCGACAAGGGCTTAAGGGTTGAGATAAGGACAAGCAGGTTACTTACTAATTATCGTCATGGGCAAAACAGGCTCAACATAGGGAGATTCATGTAATTTATTACTATAACTAGCAAACTAGAGCAGTGAGAAACTAAAAGCAAACTAAAACCACCTTCCCCCCATCCACCCTCTTCTACCTCCTCCCCCCGAGCAGCACAGGGGAATGGGGAATGGGGGTTGCGGTCAGTCCATATCGCTTCGTCTCCGCCGCTCCTTCTTGGTCGCTCTCTGTTCCCCTGCTCCAACGTGGGGTCCCTCCCATGGGATGCCGTCCTTCCCGAACAGGTCCTGCATGGGCTTCCCACAGGCTGCAGCTCTTCAAGAGCTGCTCCAATATGGGTCCGTACCACGGGGTCCATCCTTCAGGAGCAAACTGCTCCAGCACGGGTCCCCCACGGGTGGCAGCTCCCACCGGATCACCTGCTCCTGCGTGGGCTCCTCTCCACGGGCTACAGGTCCGGCCCGGAGCCTGCTCCTGCGGGGGCTCTCCATGGGCTGCAGCCTCCTTCAGGCCACATCCACCTGCTCCACCTTGGTCTCCTCCACGGGCTGTAGCATGGAGATCTGCTCCACTGTGGTACACCATGGGCTGCAGGGGGACAGCCTGCTCCACCATGGTCCTCACCACAGGCCGCAGGCGAACTTCTGCTCCGTCGCCTGGAGCACCTTCAACCCCCTCCTTCTTCACTGACCTTGGTGCCTACAGGACTGTTCCTCACTCCTCTCACTCCCAGCTGCTGTTGCGCAGCAGTTTTTTTCCCCTTCTTAAATATGCTCTCACAGAGGCGCAAACAACATCACTCATTGGTTCAGGTCTGGCCAGCGGTGCGTCCCTTTTGGAGCAGGCTAGAGCTAGCTCTTATCTGACATGGGGCAGCCTCTGGAATCTTCTCACAGAAGCCATCCCTGTGGCCCCCCCTGCTACCAAACCTTTACCACGTAAACCCAATACAGCCCGACAGCGCCTTGATGCTGCCGCTAGTGTGTACCAAACCTCTAGAAAGCATACGGACATACCACTACTTTTGTAGTCATCAGTTAAATTTAAAAATATTCACATATGTCTATTCTCTCTAGCTTTAGGAAACAGGAACTTTCTCTAGTGGGCATGATTGTTCCATGTTAAGGCAGCATATTGGAAGAGCAGGATGTCAACACCTAATGTAGGAAAAAATGAATCTAGACTAAAAATGCTGTGGAAGAAAGAGAAAGAAATGAGATAAAAGGGTGAAGTTTTGGTTTGTTTGTTTTTCCCTTTGTTCACTGCATTAGAATAAGAAAAAATTGTGTATAACAGACCCAGTCTTTTAGATTGGCAAAACTATTTTTATTTTAGGTCTTAAAAGCACATTCCAACAAATGCAGAGCTTACTGTCAAGAGAAATCAACAGCTTTCACAACCTCAGTATATTCCACACTGTTTATCAACAATACATTTGCTAAACAAATTTCAGTGACTTAGTCAGGTATGTTTTAAGGTTTGCTGCTTTTTTTTTTTTCACAGAGTTTTTTAAATGACTCATGAAAAAAAAAAGATACAAGTAAGAGCTCACACTTTTCATGCAAAAAAAATCAAACCAAACCAAACAGAAATGACTTTAAAAAAGAAANAATGACTTTAAAAAAAAAAAAAAAAAAAAAAACACAAGTCCAGCAAAATCCTAATTCAAATAATTTTAGGTTTTTACTGGTGAAATAATACTAATGCTAGTGGCAATAAAAATAACCAAATGTGTGGTAATTGTACACAACTCAGCCATAAAAATCAATCAATTTTTTACATTCTCATTCATCACCTCTTCACTTTACAATCCTGTTGAAGCTCTCCACATGGAAGTGAGGAATTACTAATTGATTGAGCAGTTTATTTGCATTAAAAAACTGATCAGTATTCAGACAAAAGGTTGATAGAACTTAACAGGAAAAGAGTGTTGAGCTCCCAGAGATCAAGTTGAAATTGAGCAAGGGTGGTTAACAGAAACTGGCGCTTCGATAATTTACTTTGTAGTATAGATACTTACTTATTTTTAAAATATGAGTGTCAACATTTTAGTTTTTTTTTTTTTTTAATGAATGAGTTCCTTTTTAATATGAGTTACATTCTTAATAAATGAGAAAGGAAGATAAAATATTTTAATTAGCATAGGTTACACTTGCCCATCTCTACTCCTAATAAAATTAATAGAGGCCATCCTTAGTATGAAGATACCGAAGAAGAGAGTATACATCTAAGCTGTAGTTCATTTTCTCCCCCCTTGAACTGCATTGGGAACTGCTGTTGGGAACAAAAGTGCATGCTTCGCTGTTCCTAGAACATGTAGTACTCAAGGCAAATTTGGCACTATACTAAATTAATAATTTATGAAAATATCCTTATTACTTCCTAGACAGCTAAACGTAAGCACAGCTTCTTGTGAAGCTACATACCATGGGAGAATTTTGGAAGATTCCCGGAGAAAGCTTAACTATAAAGTATGGAGAATCAAAGTCATATTATCCCAAACTTCAGCTTTCTCTGTCTACACAAGACATTTGCATTGATGTAAGTATACTACTAACTGGCTCTTTCTTGCAATAACCAGAACAAATCTCCTGCAGGTAAAATCCCTGTATATATGAAGCTGCTTTCATGGCATTTTTTTGTGATTGATAAGTTTTCCGAAGTCATCTTTTTAACCTTAGCTTTCAATCTTTTCACTGAGCATCTGTTTGCTAAAGTGAAGCCTATAATAAACATTTATATTCCTCTTTATGCTGATTGTTGTTTACACCTATGTGGCAGGGCTTTAGGAATATATCGAATATTTATGTAACAAGGAATTGCACCTCCAGCCTATTAAACACTGAGTGGAGCACCTGGGATTCTCTAAATGCATTCAGGCCACTAGCTGCATCCATTATTTATCTATATTACGCGCTGCATTTGCAAAGATTGTTCACTTTTCCTTCTCTAACACCTGACAAGAGCTGAATGGGAGCACATCCTCTTTAACCCTCTCAACGTTCCCATCCCGTCTGAGTTGCACTCTGGTTTGCATTCTCATTATCATGAGCTAGCAATTTGAGAAAGTCAAAAGTCACTACATGTTTTTAAGCAAACAATGATATTGTGGAGCCTACTGACTACTCTTAATAATTATCTACATTACTAAACACAAGCACTTGTTATGTACTGTTCTAACCATTGTATGACGTAGGCCTTGTCCCAGGAAAGCCACAATCTAAGACAGATGCATAGCATCTGAGAAAATGAGGAAAAATGAAAAATGTAAGATCTGTTGGTTGCATAGATTCACTAAGAAATGACTCATGACTCTTTTGTCTGTTAGTTGTATTGAAATGATTGAGACTAAGAATGCTATTTTTATTCCCTTTAAAACTTCCTCTCTCTGCAAAACTATTTAAACTAGTAACTTTTTTTTTCTGCATTTAAATTTGATTCTGTTAGGGCTATTCCCAAAGCTGAGTGAAAGCACTCAGCACTGAAGAAACGTAAGAGGGAGGAGTAGATTTTTGCAAGTCCACAAGACCAGTCGTGAGATGAAGAGCTGTCTAAGTCAGCTGCAGCCCCTTGATTCTGGCTTTTTCCAGCTACATTGTTGGTAACAGAAAATCTGAAATACAGCTTATGCTTCCTAAGGAGAAATAAGATCAGGAAATCTGATTACAGACTCCGTTGTTGCAACATGAGTTATCATTGTAGGAGATCAAGATGACTGTGAAGATTAAAGGCAAGGACACTAGAAATCTCTGCTAGTGGACCTATGTTGTATGCAAGTATAGCAAAAGGTAATAACCCATAAAGTATTCGATATTTTACATCACTGATTAATACACCTGTTTGCTGTTTTGTCCAATTGGACAAATCACTGCTGTTCCCTTCAGAGTTGGATACAAAATTTTGTCAGATTGTTCCTCTCATCTTAAATGCTGATAATGTCTTTTACAGCACTAGTGCTATCCTAGCAGCAGGTTATGTTCTGTTAGCTTCTACATGTATTTGCATAATGCAAGGAAGGCCTTATTGGGATATGTATATTTGGCGATATAGTTAAATCATCATTGTTCCATTCACCATGTCCTCGTTTTGTATCAAAAGCTTCATAACTAGAGCAGTTTCCTTTTAACAAGCTAATAATAACTCTCACAAATCTTATGTATAAGCCAAAGAGTCTCCAAGATTGAAAACATGAGGTTTAAAAGTTTATGTAGCACACAGGTGAGCAAAGAGGAAGTGTATCCATTTTTTTTCTGGTAACGGTTGGTCTGTGTTAGCCTAAGGCCTGCTGTAAGGCTATGGAATTGTTATATCTATTTCAATAGTGCTTATAGTTGGGGTATCAGTATAGCATTCTGCACTGACAGCTTCATGTTGTGTTCCTAGCAGCACAAGATGAGCTGCTGGCAGATAACAGTGCTATTGGTCTTTCTTTGAGAGATCCCCAAATCCTTTACAGACATCAGTTAAATGTTCCAAATCCCGGTCACATACTTCACTATGCTTGACTTCACATTGAAAATTACTTGCTGCTATGGACTTCAACTGAAATCCTGATCAAGACGTACTCAGTTCTTTGGGTCAAGGAACATAAAAACAGAAGAAAACACTTAGAATGTGACTATAAATCACCTTTTCACACTGTTTCTTACAAGGAGATACAGCAGCACCCACTTCA
>VXAL01013483.1:49304-68345 GCA_013399475.1 Chauna torquata | reverse complement strand
TTTTTTTTTTTTGAGAAAAGAATCTTAAGAGAGTTTGACTGTAGCTATAGTGATAGCCATTGGCACTTGGCATGAAATTTGTGTGTTTTATCAAGCTGTTGTGGTTTAGCCCCGGCAGGCAGCTAAGTGCCACACAGCTGCTCGCTCACTCTCCCTGGGTGGGATGGGGAGAGAATCAGAAAGGTAAAAGTGCAAGAACTCATGGGTTGAGATAAAGACAGTTTACTAAGTAAAGCAGAAGCAGCGCGTGCGCAAGCAAAGCAAAACAAGGAATTCTTTTGCTACTTCCCATGGGCAGGCAGGTGTTCAGCCACTTCCAGGAAAGCAGGGCTCATCACACGTAATGGTTTCTTGGGAAGACAAACACCATCACTCCCAACGTCCTCTCCCTTCCTCCTTCTTTACCCCAGCTTTCATTGCTGAGCATGACATCATATGGTGTGGAATATCTCTTTGGTCAGTCTGGGTCACCTGCCCTGGCTATATCTCCTCCCAGCTCCCTGTAAACCCCTAGCCTCCTCGCTGACAGGGCAACACAAGAAGCAAAAAAGTCCTTGGCTCTGTGTAAATACTGCTCTTCAGCAACCAAAAACATCACCACTAGTTTCATTAAAAATCCAAAACACAGCATTGTGTGAGCCTCTATGAAGAAAATTAACTCTATCCCAGCCAAAACCATGACACAAGCCTTGTGAGTAATCTAATGAAATAACATTGAATATTTACATTACATAACTTTTGCTTTTCCTTCCAGAGGAAAATTCAGTAATCTTATGATATTTTTTTTCTCTTTGGATATTTTAATTTTAGGAAAACAACATTATAGATCAAGAAACAAAATTTCTAGGAAAATAGGAGCATATCTGTATGAGCATGTGTGTTTCTAACTTCAAGTCCATAAATTACATCAATTTGAAGAATAAATGATGACAGATTCCCTGTACAAAACACAGGACTGTTAGAGATCATGGTATGCAGAAGTTAAAATTCAATTTACTGTAGCATGTAGGATCCTTTTCTCTTTAAAGAAAATTACAGGACTCCACTCACTACTGATTATGATCCATTACACTGGGTTTCTCTCCCCTTGCTTGATAGATAAGTGACTTCTTATTCTACCCTCCAACAGACAGTTACCTATATCAAAACATCTACAGACAGAACAGGAGATAGTCAGTTCTTCACAGGCAATGTGACTGGGAATTCAGATGGAGAATCTGGAGCGAGAAGTTGCTGGAGCTGTTGCTGCAGATGTTGTGTTGGCAGAGATCTAGAGGGATATGGGGAACAGCCAGAGGTATTATATTGAGCACAGACACGTGTAGGGTCTCAAACACAGGAAAAGTAGACTGTATTGCAACTCAAAAGTGAGGTGAATTTGAGCAGAGCCAGTTTCTCACTAACATCCTCAATTACTTACTTCAGAAGCAGCAGATTAACACATTTTATAAAATGGAGGAGGGAGAATGCTTTAAGTACATCTGTTGAACTCGGTTTATAGTAAGGTTTGCTTACAAGCTTGAGCCTCAGGAGAAGTCAGAATTTTTGGAAGGTTGAGAAAACATCTTTGTTTTCTTTATGCTTCTTCTGCCAAGAGTCAATGAAAGCTCAGCGAAAACGAAGCAGCCAAAATGTCATTCTCTGTGTGACTAAAAGAGGTGAGGAGATTTGCACTTTGAATAGTAATGAGCTACAGATTCTGTTCTTAATTGTAGGCTTCAGTCCCTCCCAAGATGTTTTTGGTTTTTTTTTGCTCATAAACAACAAAGGAACCTGCACCTGTACATTAGGGTGTTTCAGAAGATGGAGAGATCAGTCAAGACAAAAGGGATATAAGATATATATATATTTTCTTCCACAGAGCTTTTAAAGTCATCCGAATATTTCCTGTTTAGTCTGTCTCCTGATGAATCTGATATCATGTTAGTCCCTATGCGTTAACAGTTCTGTTGATTAAAGCAACAAGATTATTGATGACAACATTTAATTACAGCAGAATTTGCAGATTCCAAAATTCCAGTCAGACCAGATTCCTAACTAAGTCAATTAGATTTGCAGGGCCAAATTTGTATCGGATATCTTCAATACAGTTTCTTTCAGGTGGCATTTGCTCAGATGTTTGATAGCAGTGTCAGATTTTGAACTTGGTCTGCGACAGATTAATTCCACCCCTTAAATCTCTCCCAGCCCTTCCCCTGCTAAAAAGCAACGGAAAAAGTTATGCCAGGTATAACTATTTCCTTTGATGGGTGGGTATCTGGGATGCACTTTTGCTCACAGTCTAACCAAGACCAACATTCTGCTTTTGCACAGCAATAGCTGTCATAAATTAAATTCATGCTATATGCAGTCTTGCTGAAATGTTTACAGAAGGGATATAGCCACTCTTATTACATCCAACATTGATTAAAATTAATGATTACAAAGAATGGTGTTACACTTAAAAATGCAGTCAAAAGAAATGATAGATCAGATCCCTTAGGTATATCCTTATATCAAAAATGCTATATTAGGTCCCTCTGTGCAATATGTCCTCTCAAGACACCTTCATGTATTGATCTTGAAATTTATCTGTAAAACCAATTACCCCATCAATTCATGGGCGCTGACTGAAGGCCTCTCATTCACTGACTTTAATAAACTACAGGGATCTGATAAAACAACTGAGGATTGACCTGTCAGGAGGGGTTTGTCAGATAATCTCATTTGCCTCTTGTCGATAGAAAGGTTATTCTTTTTGATACTTCCACAAACTAATCTGGTACGTCACTGTCCACATCTGCTGTGGTTTAGTCTTCTGTAATACAATTCATTTTGAGACTAAAGCACGTAAATTTATGTCGGAATGTAAGTTTTTACACCTGCTGTAGGTATCTTGACACATTAATGTCAATGGATACCTACTCAGTATAGTCAATGGAGTCTAAATAGCAATTGTATTGCCCTGAAGATGGTCATTTAGTTGCTGGCTAAATCATCCTCATCATTACACATACAGTTTATCTTCAGATTTCTTGGTTTGGTCAATACTCCTGTGTCCAATGTGAATACAAACTAACTAACTAAAGGTACAATGCTCCTGCAATATATCCGGTAAACATCACTGGGTCTCTACAAGGACCTGGAGAATGAAATCAAACACATAATAAAATATTTTTAAGAGACATGAATTATCAATCTTGTACAGGCAGTGCTGCTACCTGATTTGCATGCCTGCACACAGCGAAAATACTGAGTGTAGGATTGTGTATTCCAGCCTGACTATTGCCTTCATAAAGCAAAACTGCCTCAGATTCTTTTATATATTTATTTAAAGAGTGGGTTCATGTTAGCCTTTAGCTCCATTTATTTTACATCCTTTTTCATCTACATAATAGAGCTACTTATAGCCACACTGATTGCATGTTTTATCATTCAAATGCTTAAATTTGACTTCAACGCAATTTTTAGGAGTTTCTTCCAAATGCTGGTTACAATCACAAAGTTTGGTTTTTCCAGGCCAATTTTAAAATGCGCTGCCACAGATTCTTCCTTTTCACATTTGTAGCTTTTATTACTTAAGTGGTAGGACTGGTTTTACTGAGATTTTTGTGACAAAGTTCCAATGGATAGAAACCAGAGCAGAACTGCTTTGATTTCCAAATGTTGCCATTGATTAACTTCTGTTACAATCCATTTTTGAGGAAGAAGAGCACAGTAGAACACAGTCATTACAGCTTTCCAGCTGCACTGAATGTAGAGGAAAATAGAACTGGAGAAGTTCTCTGAGAGTTTTTAATTTTCAGTCACATAGTTTCAGAATTTCAGTCCCTCTTAGACACCCTAATGAAAGCCCACAAAGATATTGTGTTGTAGTTTCATCCCATGTCACTAGAAAAAAAAATAAAAAAATAAAAATAAGAAAGCATTTGCTGAATAACAAGCAAGCCTTTCTTAGTGTTGGGTGTAGTGAAATGCCACTGGAATTACTTCATTCATTAATGGGTAGGTTTTGTTTCTTTCCTAAAGAGAGACTGATCCGTGTGAAAATTTCTAAATAGCTTCAGACTTGTTTCTAAATTTTGTGTTTACACTACTTGTCATCGTATTTCACTGTTCAATTTGTGAATGCAACTGGCTATGGTTACACAATGGTGAGAGTGCATTTATATTACTGCAGAGAAAGGAACTGTTGGAGGAGAAAAAAACTCAAATCATCTCATAAATCATTATTATATAATATGGTTTTATTTAGAAATACCATCATTGTAAGAACAAGAAAATTAAGACCATTTATAGAACTATTTACACCAATTTTTTTTGCCTTGGAGTAGATTTTCTTGGGGAATCAGCTTACTCATTGCACTTGCAAATAAGTAAATCTGAGCCAGTAAACTCTGCTAAGATGTAAGCTCCTGTACAGGTGACTTTTTTATGAAGGCCACTTGCAAAGCTTTAAGTAGTCCTATTGATTTTTGCCATACACGACAACCATCAGCACAAAGCCAGGTACCCATGCATTTCTAGCATCCACTAAACAGAAGATAAATTCGGAGATATATGGGGGACTGAGCTGTTAGTTGGACACAAGAATCTTTAACTGAGAGCACTAATGATGCTGTTCAAATTTAATGTTAGCTTTCCTATAACAGGGCCAAAAAAGTAATTCTTTCACTTGCTTGCATAGAAAATACTTCCCCACTAACCAAATTCCAATAAATTAAATCAGTAGAGCCTGATTTTGCATGTGTACACTGCACTGTAAACCAGAAATGATCGTTTTCATCACTGGACGACAATACTGAGTAAGCCCAGTCAGGACTGGGCACAGAACTATGAACCAACTGGGCTTAAAAATTTCTTCCCACTTGAATATATTAACTGGGACTGATAGATCCTGCATTGTGGATAACTGAACTGCTAACAAGTAAGCTGCTGAGCATGACAGACTGCATTTCAGATGATGCTAGGTTAGGATGAGGCAGAAGCAGCAAACCCTAACTCCAGAAATCTAACAAATGTCTGGTGAATCTCTTGCTCTTTTTAAGACCTTATTTAATCACGTGCTTATAGTAACAAAGAAGATACAAACATGCTGTTCTCATTCTTGCTCTTTTCATATACTCTTTAACATAGTGTTGTTGCTGTAAAAGCAGCACTCATATCTGCTGGACTTCCTCCCTGACCCCAGAGTTGGGGAGAGGGTAGAAATTTAAACACTGGAGTTATTAAAGCTTAAAGCTGAAGAAGGTTTTCTGGAGAAACAAACTTCAATCATAAACTAAATTAATGTTGCAGTAAAAAAATATATCTAGTCCCTGATGTGGAGACTGCATAACCAGTGCAGAAGTTAGTATGATTAACCTATTGATACCATGTGCTTTAACAGTGTCTGGGCTCCCTGCTCTGACCCTGTCCATCAGAAATAAAATAATATCTACTCAAGGCTGCTAGAAACATTTTTGAGATATTTCTGGACAGAATCAGTGAGATGTAAATGTCCTGTGAGATATTAAACCAGATCACATCACCTGTACTTCAGAATAAAATGGTCAGATGTATTTTGACTGGAACCTTTGCTGCTATAGACTTCCTAGAAGGGAAAGGTCACTTTCCACAGTATAGGGTAGTCATTTTGGGCTTGGTGGTGGTTCTTGTTATGTATTGAAAAAATATTATTCTGTATTGTCCTCATTAGACTTCAGAGCATAACAGCCTATTGTGGTTTCTCTGTGGCATTAGGATGGTCCCTGTAACTGCATGGAGTTAATGGAGTTAATGGAGTTAATGGAGTTAAGTCCAGCTGGCGTCCCGTTACAAGTGGTGTCCCCCAGGGGTCGGTACTGGGGCCTATCTTGTTTAATATCTTTGTTGATGACCTAGATGAGGGGATTGAGTGTACCCTCAGTAAGTCTGCAGACGACACCAAGTTGGGAGGTAGTGTCGATCTGCCTGAGGGTCGGGTGACCCTTCAGAGGGATCTGGATAGGCTAGACTGCTGGGCTGAGGCGAACGGGATGAGGTTTAACAAGGCCAAGTGCCGGGTCCTGCACTTTGGCCACAATAACCCCATGCAACGCTACAGGCTTGGGGCTGAGTGGCTAGAAGACAGTGATGAGGAAAGGGACCTGGGAGTGTTGATAGATGCTAGGCTGAACATGAGCCGGCAGTGTGCTCAGGTGGCCAAGAAGGCCAATGGCATCCTGGCCTGTATTAGAAACAGTGTGGCCAGCAGGAGCAGGGAGGTGATCATCCCCCTGTACTCAGCTTTGGTGAGGCCGCACCTCGAGTACTGTGTTCAGTTTTGGGCCCCTCACTACAAGAAAGACATCGACGCCCTGGAACGTGTCCAGAGAAGGGCAACGAAACTGGTGAGGGGTGTGGAATACAAGTCTTACGAGGAGCGGCTGAGGGAGCTGGGATTGTTTAGTCTGGAGAAGAGGAGGCTCAGGGGAGACCTCCTTGCACTCTACAACTTCCTGAAGGGAGGTTGTGATGAGGAGGGGGTCGGCCTCTTCTTCCAGATAACTAATGATAGGACTCAAGGTAATGGCCACAAGTTGAGCCTGGGGAGATTTAGATTAGATATCAGGAAAAACTTTTTCTCTCAGAGAGTGGTCAGACACTGGAACGGCCTGACCAGGGAGGTGGTGGAGTCACCGACCCTTGTGGTTTTTAAGAGGCGCCTGGACAAGGTGCTACAAGATATGGTTTAGTAGCTTAGTGGGTAGTATTGGTGATAGGATGACGGTTGGACTAGATGATCTTGAAGGTCCTTTCCAACCTTGTGATTCTGTGATCTGTGATCTGTGATCTGTGATCTGCATCCATACCTGAAAACAGATATTTTATCCTCTCCACAGCCAGTAAGGTTGGCTAGTTGTATTATTAAAAACTCCACCTATCCTGCTGGGACACATGTGAAATGCTACTGAGAGACTGGCTGGCAGTTTTGCCCATGAAGGCTTACAGTTTGCTATTTTCGTAGAGTATTTATCATTTCCCTTAATCTGAAAAAAAAAAAAAATCATCCCGTTGAACCTTCCATGTTTGATGTTTTGGGGTAGAGTAAGTGGTATGGGGGTATGGGGTTGAGAAAGAGTAAGACTCATTTAGTGGATGAGGGAATAACCCCAGGCACCTGTACAGACTGGGGGGCGACCTGCTGGAGTGCAGCTCTGTGGAGAGGGACCTGGGAGTCCTGGTGGGCAGCAGGCTGACTGTGAGTAAGTAATGTGCCCTTGTCGTCAAGAAGGCCAACGGCATCCTGGGTTACATTCGGCAGAGTGTTGCCAGCAGATCAAGGGAGGTGATCCTCCCCCTCTACTCAGCCCTGGTGAGGCCACACCTGGAGTATTGTGTCCAGTTCTGGGCTCCCCAGTACAAGAGGGACATCGAACTACTGGAGCGAGTTCAGAGGAAGGCTACTAAGATGATTAGGGGACTGGAGCACCTGTCGTACAAGGACAGGCTGAAAGAGCTGGGCATGCTTAGCCTGGAAAAGAGAAGACTGAGGGGAGACCTCATTAGTGTATATAAACATCTGAGGGGAGGGTGGCAAGAGGATGGAGCTGGTCTCTTCTCAGTTGTGTCCAGCGACAGGACGAGAGGCAATGGGCACAAACTGAAACACAGGAGGTTCCGGCTCAACATGAGGGGGCACTTCTTTACTGTGAGGGTGACAGAGCGCTGGAATAGGTTGCCCAGAGAGGTTGTGGAGTCTCCTTCTCTGGAGATATTCAAAGCCCACCTGGATGCCATCCTGCGCAACGTGCTCTAGGTGATCCTGCTCGGCAAGGGGGTTGAACAAGATGATCTTCAGAGGTCCCTTCCAACTCTGCCCATTCTGTGATTCTGTGATTCTGTGAAAGGCTGTGGATGTTGGACTTGGACTTTAACAAGACATTCGATTTTTCCCACAGCCTTCTCCTGGAGAAACTGGCTGCTCATGGCTTGTGCAGAAGTACTGCTCACTGAGTTTAAAAAAAAAAAATGGCTGGATGGCTGGACCCAAAGAGTCATTTTGAATGGAGTTAAAACCAGTTGACAGCCAGTCACAAGTGGTGTTCTGTGGGGCTCAGTATTAGGGCCAGTTTTGTTTAGTGTCTTTAACAATGGTATCAATGAGAGGATTGAGTGCACCCCAAGTAAGTTTACAGATGAGATTAAGTTGGGTGCAAGTGTTGATCTGCTTGAGGTTAGGAAGGCTTTGCAGAGGAATCTGGATAGGCTAGATAAACGGGCCATGTCCAATCACATGACATTCAACAAGGCTAATTGCTGTGTGCTGTATTTGGGTCATAACAATCCCATGTAGCGATATAGGCTTGGGGAAGAGTAGCTGGAAAGTTGCCTGGCAGAAAAGGACCTGGGGGTGCTGGTTGACAGTCGGCAGTGTGCTTAGATGGCCAAGAAGGTCAATGGCATCTTGGCTTGTATCAGAAACAGTGCAGCCAGCAGGACTAGAGAAGTGATTGTCCCTCTGTACTTCGCACTGGTGAGAAAAAAGCTTGGGCACAGTGTTCAGCTTTTGCCCCCCTCAATACAAGAAGGATATTAAGTTGCTCGAGTGTGCCCAGAGAAGAGCCTCAAAGCTGATGAAGGGAATGGGCTCAAAAACAAGACTTATGATGAGTGGCTGAAGGAACAGGGGCTGTTTAGTCTAGAGAAAAGGAGGCTGAGGGGAGACCTCATCACTCTCTACAACTACCTCTTTTCTATGGTGACAAGTGATAGGACACGAGGCAAGAGGCACAAGTTACACCAGGGGAGGTTTAGATTGGATATCAGGAAGAATTTCTTCATGGAAAGGGTGGTTAGGCATTGGAACAGGTTGCCCAGGGAAGTGGTGGAGTCAACATCCCTGGAGGTATTGAAGAGATAAGTGGATGTGGTGCATAGGGACATGGTTTAGCAGTGGACTTGTACTGTTAGGTAGATGGTTGGACTGGATGATCTTAAAAGTCTTTTCCAACCTAAATGATTCTATGATTCAATGATTTCCCTGTGAGAAAACCAAAAAGTCAATAGAGAAGGAACGAGATAGGTTTAATATTGTGCTGTCAAAAGGAAGTGCTATTTGGTAATTCTGTGTAAGTCAAGACTATACAAATGCTCTAGAAGGTACTGTGCATATAATTTCTTACAAATTATGTTTTCACCTCTGTGTCTTTCGTTTCTTCCTGAAATAAGTATGGATAGATTATGATTTTCCCAAACATATTTATTTCAAATAAGATCTCCTATAATTTCTGTAGAATATTGTTGTTCTATAGATTTAATTGATCACTAGCTTGCAAGTATTCAACATTTGTAAAAAGAAGCACACTTACACATGAGCATCTGTCTCTGAACTATGTGGACACAAACTCACTGTTTGGTTTAGCAACTCTATTCTAACAAATGCAATATGTATAACCTAAATGAATTTGAATACTAGTGACTTTTCAGAAGATAAAAACATAACAAGAAGTATACCACCTTCAAAGTAAAATTGTTTTCAGGTTTGAAAAATATTTGATCTATTTTTAAGAACATTGGTATATATCAACATATTTTTTTCAGGTACACGGAAGACAGATCACAATTTGCCACTGAAACTAAACATACTCTCTTCCTGTCAGTTTGCATAAGGGTCACAGGGCTGTCTTTATGTTGTAATCAAATTGCAGCTATAATTATACATCTCTTAATTTTTCACTATTGTTACAATGTATTCTTCTACCACTCCTGTTCTTACTTGCTAAACACCTTTGTTGTTGAGAGAAATTATTTCTGAACTGCTTTGAAATCTTTTATAAACAAATAGATATAAACACAATGTATTATTATTAAACCTGAAAAAGTGTCTTCTCCTCCAGTTGGTCTAAAATTATTCAGTGTAAAAACAACAACAACAACAAAACAACCAACCAAAAACAAAACAAAACAGAACAAAACAAACAAACAAACAAAAACCACAACACTATAAGCAGGTAATTTGAAAATCAGTGCTTTCTAAATTAGCTTTCAGGTTAAGATACATTAAAAGAAAACAATCCCCAATATTATATGTCAGTTACCATTTTGCCATGGATTTCTTCACACTGACAAAACTCACAGCAGACAGATCAAGGACTGTTGAGCAGTAACTGAAGTAAAACAAGTGTGTCAGTGAACAAAATGGGCAAACAGCAGCTAACAATAAATTCAAACCCAATTCTGCAACCATCTGTATCTCATTTAAAGCAGATCAAACAGTTTTCTGTGATTTTGACAACAATAAATTAGAACAGGTTCCCAACTAATGGGATGCCTATTTTGTAAACTAGACATCAAAGACTTCTCTGCTTGCAAAATAAATAAATCCCATTCTTTTCAAATCACTTTGTTGTAACTCTGTATTTATAACCATAATTTCTTAGACTGTGGCCCAATGTTCCCCCAGTTGTATATCCTAATCAGCTTTGCATTATTTAATGAGTTAGTATTTTCTCTCTTTTCCTTCCAAGTACACAAGAAGAAGCGATAGTAGGAGGGTTCACAGACAGCCAGACATAAAGCACCCATCATTTTGAATATAAATATACAGAAATACAATATGTATGTTACATGCATTTTGGATACCATTGGATTATATCTGCTTGGCTTTTTAAATATAATACTTGAGAATGATCCTGAATTGTTACTCCTTAGGAGTGTAGTTGGGGTTACTTAATATGATTCACAGAGAATGCCCAGGGGAAAAGCATTAGCTCTGAAATCAAATGCAAGCTTTCTGTGGTACTGTTGCAGGAAGTCTGCTGTGCTGGACTCATCCCTTCCAGGCAACTTGCCTCCTGGTAATATCCCAAAACAGCCATTTTATTTTATGCCAATAGTACATACGGGTTAAATTGGCAATTTGCTTTCAGTCAGCAGATCTGTCCAGCAGGGCTATGAGCCACAAGACCAAGGTCTCAGAAGCAGCCCAGGTTCAAGGCTGCCCACAAGGAACAAGTCTGCTTAAGAACAGATGTAGGCTGAGGCATCTATTCTGGTTCTGCTTATGGAGGTCAGAAACACAACTCTCCTTTCATTTGAAAGAGCAAAGCAGAAAAGGATGCTAGGAAACAACAGGGCCAAATTAATTTCTTGGTATGAACAAAATCAGTTTTGATTCTTTTCAGTAGGATCTGAATCAGCTCACATAAGAACTTCATATTTCGTAAAACTAAAAGACAAAGTTTTCCCATTAAAATATATGAAAAGGTCTTGCTCAAAGACTGTAACAGAATGGTAGGGAATAAGTCTAAAAAGCTTTTAAATCAGCCCATGAAAGAACATAAATTCTTATGAAGATCTATATGTTGACTTGAATCTTGACTCATAGGTTTTATACATAAGAAGTTTTCTGGAGAACTTTACTATCATCCACAAATCATCCTAGAAGTTTGGTAAGCTCAGGTCAAGTCAAGTCACACACTGCATGTGCCCACTATAATCACTTGCTGTGCAGTTGAACACTATTCCCTGTATTAAGGGTGTGTCACTGACCATATCATGCCCTGATTCTACATTGCAACAGAGTAGGGTCTGCAGGACTGTACAGCACAGTGGTTCTCTTCTTCTTTCTCAATAAGCCTTCTATCACTGTAGGATTATGCTAAAGTGCACCTTTTCTTCAGGGAATGGAGAAAAAAAGGTAAAATAAAAGTGTAGAAAAAGAACAAGAAAACTCATTCTGTTGGTCTCTCATGGTCATTCTGACTGTGTTCTGTGACTGAAAACTGATCCTTGATTTAGAAGTTCAGTACAGAAGACTGTGCTGCTGGGTATGTCTGCATGTATGTGAACACATATATATAAACCAAGACCAAGCTTTGCTGGGTTCCTTCAGCTTCTTCATGCAGATGGATATGCTTTGCTGTGATCATTTCTGTGTTTATACACATCCCAAGCTATTACTCATATTCTGGCCAGCTGCAGGTTTCACCTGTGTGATTGATTTACAGGCTGTTGAAACCTATAAGAATGACTACAGGTGAAGAACCAAAGCAACAGCTCTAATCACTTCTGGACTGAGTGGCTGCTGCTTCCACCCTCCCATGTGCTGAGGGACTGTCAAGAAGTCAGTGATGATTAAGCAAGATAGAAGGCAGCCATGTAAAGAAAGAGAAATGTTGCAGGAGCAGACCTCATACAGCTCAAGCTTGGAGGCAGCTGGGTTTACTGCAAATGATTGCAAACTGCAAATGATGAAGGCATATTTTCCAGTAGTGGTGGACTGATGTAAGACTATATGGAAGTTATTTTATTCTCTCCCTGTCTCTTCTGAAGGATGGTATTGCAATGCCCTGGTACGGATGTGATACAGGTCCCTTACTGCAGATGGGATGGGAAGACAGGAGTGTTTTAACACTGCACACAGTTTTCTTTCTACTGGAAAGGCTCATGCATTTTTCTGTAACTATCCGCAGTAACTGATACATTGTCCAACACATACAATGTCACCCTGTTAATGGAAACTTATCACAAGTACTCTGCATCTCTCAAGTCATGACTAGCTAGTGAAATATCTTTCATTTTGAAGAGAAAAGGAAGGACTCTTCTATAACATCCAAAAGACTATAGGTGTATTTGATGTGGAGTTGTTTGTACATACAGTCATGATGTACTTTAGAAAAATGACCTACCTGTTTTGGCAGGTGACAGAAGTAATTGTGTAAGATTGGGGTTCAATTACAGCCCTTTTAAATGAAAAAAATAATCTACCTTAATTTCAGAAAATGTTTCTGTGACTTGCCCTGAAGATGCAAATTTTGTATCTGAGCTCTGAACCATCAGTTTTCTCAGTGGCAAAAATTCTTTTCACAGCCAATAGAGCAACAAAGCCAAGTATTTGTAGTTTTGTGAAGAGAAGCTAAACTTTCTGCTTAGATGATAATACTGATTTCCCTTGTCCTTGTTCACATCCTTCAAATATTCATCTCAGGGGTGAAGGATCACATTAAGATCCAAAGAAATGGTTTTATCTCATAGTTTCCCAGGCCAGGGCTGGTGTTGGAGCCTATCAGTTCCAATCACATAGAGCCAATGTTTTGATCAAAGTCAGTATCTCATATCTGTGAGATATTTCAGCAGCTCACCAGAAACATTTCAGATTATTTGCATTCCAGAAGCTCCAGAAGTTCATATTGTAAATCTTAAACACAAGGTGAAATTATTCAAGATCTAAGAATAGGGCTCTTATTTTGACTATATGTTACAAAGCTATGTCTAGTGCTAATCTTTTGTAACAGATTATGTTCTACTTTAAGGGCTAGTAAGACAGGAAGCCCATCCCCCTTTCAGGCAAGTGGTGAAATGAAGTCATGAATACAAAGAAGACATTGTAAAGCAGTGAGCAGAACGGAGGAAAAAAAATGTCTCTCTCTCTCTCTTTTTGCTATGGTACAATAACACCTTTCACTTCAGGATCTCAAAGCACTTTAGAAGCACTGTAATTAAGCTTGCCATCTCTCCATGCAGTACAAAAGACCTCTAATGCCTTTTAACAAGAGAAGAGAGAGAAAAATAATGTGCAGGTACACGTGTGAGAGCGGGAGATAAGCCAGTGTTTGCTCATTTAATTCATAACAATAAGAAAAAATATGCAGAGTTTAATGATTGTTTTTGTTTAAAATTTTTATAAAGAGCAATCTTTCTCCTTCCTACCCTAACTATGGGGCAGACACACTCCAAAGCTGTAGAGCTTAGGATCACCCACATTATGGCAGGTTAATTCCATAAATGTTTCCTTCCCCGCAGCTTTCAGCATTTGATATAAGGTTCTTATGTTTTCACCCACTGTCATCTCCTGATTCAGTGCTATTTACCTTCCTTGACAAACTTTCACTCTCCTTAGTACATGTTGATTACTTTTTTGTTATGATTATGTGAACTGATCTCAGCAGAGAGAGGAGGAAAAGAGAGAGAGACAAGATGTGTTGTGTCAATTGAAGAGTAAGGAATTTAACATGAGACACTCTTTATGCCAGACAAAATATAATCAGTGAACTAGATGAAAGGAAGTTGAGAAATAACAGCACTTCATATGGTTATGAAATTACTTGAAATTAAAGCATATACTCAAATGATTTTGTTGTCCTGAAGAACAGATTATCCTTTCCTCTCCTCTATTATCTCAATGGTCAACTATGAAATCGCCTCAGCAGGGAAAATTTTCACATCAGAATGCTGTATTTTTAGTCGATTGATTGGTTCTTTACCAGGCCAGAGACCTAGCTTCATTTCAAACTGGAAGAGACATCTACAGCCAAGAGTCTCCACATTTATAGTAAGGAAGGCAGAAATGGCTATGCCCATCTTTGTGCTCCACAAGTACAAAGACTGTCAGCAGAGGTCAGGAAGTATTATCTCCCACCAAGCAACGTAAACAGGAGTTCAGTTGAAAATTATCCTGCAGTTTTTCAAGGAGAGTTTGCAGAAACCATTTATTTCTCTGACTCTATTCCTAAAACATCCTCAATCCTGTTTGGTTGTTTCTGGGATTTTGAGGGTGTTTTTGTGTGTGTGTATGTTGACCATTTAAGATGCAGGACCCTAGCAGAGAAAATGTACCTATGGTACTTTGGGCCCTCATTGGAGTCCTCTTACTGCTGCAATGCAAACAAACATTATTTTGAAATAGTAAGAGCAGCAAAAATGTAAAACTATCTTAATTCACTTCAAAACTCTAAAACTGTCTCAGAAACATGACTCAGTTATTGCTGTCATGTCACTGGTCCTTAGATGCAATACCAATCTTTGTATCCCTCATCAATATCAGAGGGTTCTGAGAACACCTTAAAACATAAAATACCTCTCCTGTGCACATCACTCTTCTTAGGCAATATATTACAACTGTCACTTCTGTGGGGAAAAAATAAAATAAAATCAGAAAATCCGAAAGACATCAGCATATTATATGTTCTATAGCTGCTTCATTATGTATTGAGAAAATATGCTATTTTGAGAGAGCAGGTGTATTAAATGTTATTTTTTGTCAATTCTCATTAGCATTGATACATCTTTTTACTGATAGCTGCTCAAATTGAGTTTATTCTGATACCACCAATGGTAGTGGAGCAACAGCAGCAGCAGTATCTGTGACTCGGTAGGGATGGACAGGAGCCTGGAATGAATAGGGTCAGGGGCTCCTCCAGCTTTTATTTCAGACCATTTGCATGAGGCTCACACAACACTGCTGGTGCATGCAGTGTTTCTGATTACTTTTTTTCACTTGTTCCCTTTTGTAGCTATGTTAGCCAGCACTCAACCTGAAACTTCACCTTTTAAGAATCTGTCAAGCAGAACTGATACATGAAGGGACATTCAGATTGCATCCGGGCATAAGAACATATATGCTCTTAAATTCAGAAAAGTTCTGCTTGTAGTGTATGACAAGTATAGGCTTTATGGTACAAGGATTGTATTTCATTTGTTTAAAAATATATTTTATTTATTGTGTAATATTTTATATATTCTATCAATGTGTTCACAGCAAAATCATTAGAGCAAGTTACAACTGTATTAGGTATATTTTATGTTTTACTTATGATATAAAATAGAAGTACTTGGCAAGGATCACTGAAAGACTGGGTGGCTAGACTAGCTTCACAACCTAGCCCCTGTAAGTCTCAGTGTCTCTGAACACAAACTTGCTGATTACATTTTTCTTTCCATTGAAGTCAGTGTCAGTACTTCCCCACAATTATCTGAAAAGGCTGAGAGACAAACAGCAACAATTACTCATTGAGTTCAAGCAAAGGATCAGCTTTGTGAATGTCAGTTTCTCCTCAGAAAATATATCCCTCCAAATCTGTTGAATAAACCCAGAGCCTGGTCCTATTCTCACTGGTTTCATGGTAAGCCATGAGACGCCAGTGAAGTCCATAGGGCTACGGCAGAAAGAGAATAGTTCCCTAAACCCTTCTATTCTCATTTTGACAGATTTTACACAGGTGCGTACGACTACTAAGACTAATGAATTTGCTCCCCATTTCCATTCATGTAACTAAGATCCCTGTCTTGCCTTTGGAGTGATGTGTCAAAAGACAACCAAAAAAATATATCACCCCTAGCTAACACAGATATCCTTGTGGACAGGAAAAATAAAGTTGCTATACTGCCAAGCTATTTCATCTCTGAGTCTCTCCTTTTCTTTTCTTGGGTTCACTCCTCATTTGTAACCCAGTCATCTCCTCAACATCCTAGCATTTTCTCTGCAAATATAGACAAAAAGTAACATGCCAGTAATAGAGAAATTCTCATTTGCATGAAGAATGACAACCTTATCAAGCTCTTAAAAGCCCTATCTGATCCATTCAAGCACAGTCACTGCATTTGAAGTAGCATCCAGGTGCCTGGAGAAAGGAAGTCCTGAAACTGCCAAATCATTTACTGCAGTAAAAATAGATGAAGAAGAAAACTAAACACAGTTGCTTACTAAATTTAGCTGAGTCTAAATGCAGCTGGGTTGTGGATGAAGGACAGAAGTGTTTAAGAGAATGGGAGCAACTCTTTCACCTCCCATTGAGAACGCAATTAACAGAGGGGTTGCAACACGAAACCCGAAAACGTACAGAAGGATTTAACTTGCCTCTAGTGTGCCACTACCTAAACAAAAACAAAACAGCATAAACAAACAAACAAACAAACAAAAACCCTTCTCACTGGATTCTACACTACTTTTTTTTGTTCTATAAATAGCTTCATCTCCATGTTGCACATAATTGCACATAGAAACAGTAACTAAAATAATGATGAAAGCTCAAGGTTGCTTTATTGGTTAAGGGGAGGTTTACTATAAGTTGGACAAAGCAGATGGTTTTACACCTTTCTGTTCCTCACCTTCCTTCAAGATGCAAATATTGAGACACATACATATTCTATCTCTGCTATATTCATGAATAACGTGAATGCAGGAGATTCTTGATCTGATGGAGGTCAATACACAGGCACTTTGGTCAATGCTGAATTTACAAGATTACATATAAGGTGCTGTAAGAGTATATGCATATTTCATAAAATACAGAGAATGCACAGACAGAATATTCAAAAATTAGCTGCTGTCTTCTACCCCAATTTGCTCTTAGCAGCAGTGAATACAGGACTGCTTGAGTTCTAGGTCAGACTCTGCAGACGGATTCATTTCACAAAAGTATCAAATCTGTGTTCTTTTAAACTCACTAAAAATGGAAATAAAGCGGAATCATAGGACATAGAAATCTCACATTTTCAAAAGATGTTATTTACGTAAATAACGTTTCTTTAAAAAGGTCACTGTGTTTACTGCATACAAAGGTTGTTATTTTAGGAAAAAATAGCTTGTCAGGTCCATCTTCTGTTACATTCTTTTTGCCTCCTATAGCATATTAAGCATCAGAATGAAGCGCAAGTCTTTTCTTAAAACTTAGTAAAACAGGCAGTAGAAAATTTAATTCTCTGGTTAGCCTACAAGGCAAAACACAGAACTGATGTTATTTAATCAGTATTAGCAGATGGGCAGGTGACTAACTTAATTGTGTAAATTCGATGGAAGAGATAATAGAGAACCAAAAAGCATAAAAGGGAAAAGATAAAGCACGTCTATACTCTGTCCCAGTTACTTTAAAAATACCCACATAGAGCAGGCAGTTTAAATTGTTTAATTAAACAATACACACACAGAATGTATATATCCATGTGTGTGTGGAAAGAAACATACAAACATGTGCATATATACCTGTATATCTGTGTATGCAGAAAGAGAGAAGGAAAGAAAGAAAGAGAAAGAAAAAGGAAGGAAGGAAGGAAGGACGGAAGGAAGGAAGGACGGAAGGAAGGAAGGACGGAAGGAAGGAAGGACGGAAGGAAGGAAGGACGGAAGGAAGGAAGGACGGAAGGAAGGAAGGACGGAAGGAAGGAAGGACGGAAGGAAGGAAGGACGGAAGGAAGGAAGGACGGAAGGAAGGAAGGACGGAAGGAAGGAAGGACGGAAGGAAGGAAGGACGGAAGGAAGGAAGGACGGAAGGAAGGAAGGACGGAAGGAAGGAAGGACGGAAGGAAGGAAGGACGGAAGGAAGGAAGGACGGAAGGAAGGAAGGACGGAAGGAAGGAAGGACGGAAGGAAGGAAGGACGGAAGGAAGGAAGGACGGAAGGAAGGAAGGACGGAAGGAAGGAAGGACGGAAGGAAGGAAGGAAGGGCAAGAGAAACGAGAGGCTTGCAATTCTGTGTTATTATCACTGGGATATGAAACCAAACTATTTGTCTGTGAGTCATAAACAGAGTAACTACAGTAGGGATGCTTCTGCTGGTCAGGCAGGCTCCTGTAGCAGAAAGATGCACTCCTACCTTCTTTGCTAGAGGTGATTTTGAAGAGCTGTGGCATGCTGTGCGGTAGCAGGCAGAGACTCCAAGTCACCCACTGGAATTTCACTGAGGTGTCCCTACCCTAACCTCTCGTTGAGTATTGCAGATCACTCTGAACAGAAAAGAGGAAAAAAAAAATGAGACTGGAAAACAGGAAAAAGTAGTGTTTTTCTGTCTTTCATGTTGTTCTTTTTTTCACATAGGCATGAATATTTCAAATGAGTGAGAAAGGATCTTCACAGTCTATCAAAAGAAATACAGTGTAAGATAACTGTAGTGCGTATTATTATTGATACAGAAGATCTGTCATCTCTTGGGGGAGTTATCCATAACATTATTTGTGGATAGCATTCAATTAATAAACACCTCAATAGTTGCAGTCTTGTTAGTCATGTTATACAGCTTCACAGTCTTCTCCAGTAGTAGGACTCCTGCAGGCCATGATAGACTGTCTGTCACCTTTTCTAGCCTACACTGCAGTGATCTTGCCTCCTACCTTCATCTTCCTTTTTCCCCCTCACACCTCCTCCCCAAAGCCTTTTCCATTTGGCTTTCATGGAAGTCACTCATTGTATCAGCAGCTCCCCTTTAATCAGAACTAGCTGGTTAAACGACTGAGGGTCCATTAAGTGAATTATTTCGAGCTCTTGCCCCTTTCACAAATCTGCCCCTAAAGAAACACAGTAAGTAATAAATTTGAAGTGCCTTT
>VXAL01013483.1:21224-49256 GCA_013399475.1 Chauna torquata | reverse complement strand
TTGTCTTAGGGGTTCAGGTATTTTTCTCTGTTCACCCCAACTGAACTTGTTTTTTTTTCTATTTAAATTAAAAAAAAAAAAAATTAGCTTTGTCCAGAAGTCAGTGCCTGGCACTGCTTGTCTTCATATTCTATCCCCTGGTTTCTTTATATTCTATCCCCAGCTTAATATATGATGATACGTAATGAATTCAGTAATATTTTCTATTGCCTCTGTGATGGAACATTCTGGGAAATTATGATCCAGCAAAAGCAACTATTAGATAGATTAATTGCCATTTCCATATACCTGTTATCTCTTTCTACCCACTGGAGTTCACGTTGCTTTGGGAAATACAGAGGGTGCATAGGACATGGATGTACAAGACGTATTTTGAGAACCAAATTACCCTGTAATCTTGGTAAATAGTAGGATATGTGTATCGTGGCTATGCAGCGTAATGATGGCAGTGAGAACAACTCCTAGAAGGGAGTAAAAGAAAATCCTTTTTTAGCTGTATTGTGTCATAGAGTTAAGCAGTTTGATCTCAAACTGTAGGACACAGAAAGAATCACAGACTAGCTTCTTGTTTATTCAGTATAGCACGCTGTGAGCAAAATTTAGATGACTTCACTGGCTTCTTTTTCAGCATTCCTATTTGTCACAGTTTTTTTTTTCCCATTCTTCTCCTCTTTCACCAGAGTTTATTTTGTAATTTTTATTATCCAGTTCACTATCCTTCTATCAGCCTTCACTCTTCCCCTTGTCCAACATCCCTTTTCTCCTCTGGGACTATGCAAGTGGTAAGAATTGTATTATCTCCCTTACAGCTACATCTTGTAGTACTTTGTTCATCTCTGTTTCTTTTTCCAGCTCAATTCATATGCTTTGTGATACAGCTTTTATCAGCCTCACACTTACTCTTACTATTGCTTGTTCCTGATCAACTGTTTATGTCATCAAGTACAGCATGTGCCCTTGGCAGAATATCTGCAATTACTAGATAGTTTCTCATCTAAAAATGTAGGGTGTTAACAACACTGATATTATTGAACTGAGCTATGTCTATGGACTGTGATTACGTCTTTTGCCTTGACAGAGAGTGTAAGGAACAGGAAATGTGGCCATATACAGTACTCTGACAGGAAAGGTGAAGGTTTTCATGAAGCTTCATCTAGGTATAGACCAGGCATAATATGATAGAGCCTTTTATTTTTGCTGTTGTCCGAGGAAAAGCTATCCATATAAATGAGACAGAGGGGAGTCTGAGTGGGCATCATGGTTATTAGTTTGCTGTGCAAGAAAGGCAACTTAAGAAAAGTGACTGCTATTTCAGGGTATATTCTCATTTGTCAGTGATTTACTTCAAGGAATATTGCTCAGACTACTTTTAATCTCAAATTAAATTCTTGCTAAGGCAATATACAAATGCTTCCCTCTACTCACACTGGAAGCTGGTAGCAATACTCAATTCTATTTATAAATGGGACTGCTATTTATTGGCAGCCAGTGATCTTACTGTTTTCCCTTGCTACAAAGTAAGCAGTAGGAGTCAGTAACTGGCGAATGACTCTTAGCTGAGAGCTGTAGATACCATATTGTTTTACATAAAATAAATTTAGACCAACCTAGCAGCTATGCAAAGAGAAATCCAAAAGTGCTCAGCACCAGTTTCAGGTTTCCAAAGCTTCATTGTCCCATTAAAAGATTTTACACAAGTTAACCTTGGCACAATTGAAAGAGATGAGCACTCCAAAATGTGCCCAGAAATGTTAGGAAGTTTGAAGTGCTGTTGGCCAATAGCATGGGTGAATTCAAATAGATCAGAGCTGACACTGTGAGCTTCAGTGCATCCAGGAATAGGTCATACTTAGCTGTATATATGTGTATATATATACCTAAAATACATGAATCACTGCTTTGACTAACTAAAATAACTATGCACAGTGATGAGGTCCTTGCATTTGTTTGACAATAAAACCCAAGTATATCATGTAGTTTTATCTCTGTCATTTAAGAACTGAAAAGAATCTTCAGACAGAAGTGGTAACTCTGAGGTAGCATTTCAGAAAAAGCCTTATATTCCTTTTCATTAGCTATCACTTAAAATATTGCTGAACTAGCTTCTCCATCCTCTGCCCTACCATGGGTTCATTTAAATTGGGGATATTCTTAGTGTCTACCTGCTGCATTGGTCACAACTATTAGTTTCATTCTGGATTACATCCTTCAAAAATACCAGACAAGGCAAAGCTATTACAGAGACTTCACCTTTGTGACAGGGAAATTGTGCTGGGATAAAAGAAGCAATGGAGGGCTCATAAAACCACAAAAAAGAGATGATTTACTTTGGTTTGGAATTGTGTTTTGCCATCCATCTTTGAGTATAGCAGTAGCAGCAGGGCATACAAATGCCTGTTTGGGAGTATTATACCTTTAAGTTATGTTGATCAACAGGCCAGCTGATCTGCAACAGACTTTTCTAAGCTCTTCCCAGTTTTATGTTTTAGCCTGATCCAACCCACAGGTTGGCAGCAAGTTTTCATTCTATCTGGATGGAAGTTCTTCTTTCCTGATGCTTTCAGCCCTGAGAGAGCTCCCACGTGGCTTTAAAGATTTTACATCCCCCTGTCATTAATTGTAATTGATTAGCTTTCTTCTTCTTACACATTCCTGATCAACTCCAGCACATCTTTCTTACCTCTTATGCAAATATATTTTCCCCCCCTTATCTCTGTTAGAAATCACAAGTAGGAAGTGTGGGAGTAGTTTCCTCAATGAACTCTTAAGCTTTTCCATTACTACTTAAAGCTCCTGTCCTTTTATCGTAGAATCATAGAATTGTAGAATCATAGAATCATTTAGGTTGGAAAAGACCTCTAAGATCATCTAGTCCAACCTTTAACCTAGCACTGCCAAGTCCACCATTTTAGAAACTTTCCTTTCTCTGCCTTTCTTTCCACTTCCACTTTTTTCACCTGTCTTCTGTTCCTTAGGATCCCAACACAGTTCTATCATCTATACTAGAATTGGAAAAACAGTTCTAGTATTTATCAACATCTTCCCCACAATCCTCTTTTCACTAGCTCCCTTTGTTTTCTTCAGTCACAGAGGTTGTGAGTTTGCCCTGTTTCACTGTAAAGTTTCTCTCTCTCTCCTCTACCTTAAGCTTCGCCCTGCGTCAAGGTGCAGGGACACTTTTTTATCTACCTCTACAGCTTTTAAGC
Organism: Chauna torquata; assembly: GCA_013399475.1. Lineage (NCBI taxonomy): Eukaryota > Metazoa > Chordata > Aves > Anseriformes > Anhimidae > Chauna > Chauna torquata. The sequence continues at coordinate 46,050 of VXAL01013483.1, read as the reverse complement.
ACATATACATTTTTTGTTTCTCAGTAGTTGTATTTTCTCCTTTAGTGTTTTTGTTGGTGGTGGTTTTTTGTTTCTTTTTGTTTATTTGTTTGTCTGTTGATTTATTCTATTAACTTCTGGCTTAGATGAAACATTTTATCAGCTCACATTTGTCCTTAGTCCTCTTCTTTCACCCGTTTTAGGCTCCTCTCTCAGCAGTTACAGATCTCATCAGATTCAAGAAACATTGAATCACAGAAGACTGGAAGGACTGCAGTTCATTGCTACCTGCACAATATGTGTATATATATATATACATACATATATACACATATACACCTGGCTACCTCAGCATCAGCAGCTGCCTTTCATACCAGTGGTTTGGTGATATGCCAGTCACCCAAGGCATCATTATAAAGTTAGCCCTGTAGTTCTCCCTTCATTGTTAGGAGGACTTCTCTGTGTTCTACCACTCAAAATTCAAAATTCCAATTTCTAAATATCATAATGACAGAGAGCCTGGCTTCTATTCAAGCTGAAGTCAATACTTACTTTCTGCTTACTTAAAATTACCCATTTGAATTCCCAGTGGATAACGCAAATCCCTATCTCTTGCTCTGAACAATGGGCTTAACAATTAACCCGTATAAAATAACTGTTCACTGAGAACAGTACTGAAAATCTGGAACATTTTATTGTTGCTGTATTTGCATCAGTAACGGCTAATTTCAGGCCCAGCAGAGGCTATATTGCATAGGGAAATGAACCATTGATCACAGTCTGCACTTTATAAACCAGTTACGTTGCAATTGTCACCCTTCTGTGGCTTTTACTCAGGAAGGAGTCCCTGTGGGACTCCTCACAAAAGTGTTCCTCAGATGCAGAAGGGAGAGCAGAGTCAGACCTTTTGTAAGGCTGTAGAGTAGATCTGGCTAGTATAATCTCTCAAGATGAGAAGCTCTAGATAGATATCAATAATAAATATAACACCAAAGAGAGTTTAGCGGCTTGTGGTTTAACCCTGCAGGCAGCTAAGTGCGACACAGGCATTCACTCATTCCCCCCTGCCCACAGTGGGATGGGGGAGAGAATTGGGAGAAAAAAAAGGTAAAAAGTCATGGGTTGAGATAAAGACAGTTTAATAGGACAGAAGAGGAAGTGATAATAATAATAGCAAAAGAAAATACAAAGCAAGTGATGCACAATACGTTCATTGCTCACCACTTGCTGACTGATGCCCAGTCAAACCCATTGCAGCAGTCACCCCTCCCCAGATAACTCCCACCATTTTTATTGTTCAACATGATGCCATATGGTATGGAATATCCCTTTGATCAGTCTGGGTCAACTGTCCAGGTGCTGTCCCCTCCCAGCTCCTTGTGCACCCCTTGCCTCCTCACTGGCAGGGCAGTATGAGAAGCTGAAAAGTCCTTGGCTTAGTCCGAGCACTGCTCAGCAACATCTGAAACATCTGTGTTACCAGTGTTATTCTCATACTAAATCCAAACTACAGTACCATATCTGCTACTACGAAGAAATTTAACTCTATCCCAGCCAAAACCAGGACACAGCTCATGCTAGCAATATGCTCAGTAGTGAATGCCAGATATTACCAGCATTTGAAATAGCAATAACAAAGCTGAAGAGGAAATTTCCTTGTTCTCTGCTTCTTTTCATTTTAAATGTCATGCAAGAGATGCAGAAATGGCTTTGTTAGAGGAGAAAAAGTTTAAAATGTACAAAGCAGGTACAAGGAGCTCCTAGGCTTTTTGTTTGTCTGTTCATTCCCTCTAAACTTACTCAAGCAAAACACAGCAGTCAAAGAGTTTTGCCTTATGACTCTGCACTTTGACACTTCAGGGTCCCAAGTCTACCTAGATCCCCAGCCCACTGCACACACACGGTTGCATTCACTCTCTCGGAGCTCTCATTGAGTGCAGCTTGCTCTACAGCAAGATTTTTAACATTTAGGGACACCTCCTTAGCATCTTGTCTAAGTTAAAATCACAAATCCTAGACTTTTAACTCCTGAAACCCATGCAAGCAGTGTGAATCTGAGGAAGCCAGACACTAGACAGCCTGAAAGCCCAGAACTTCCCCCTTGATGTTACTAGGAAATGCTGCTAGGCAAAATATATTTCGGAAATACTAATATACCCAAAATGGATCATGTTTATGGTGAATTTTGCTTATTATGAGTATTAAAAATGATTAAGTTTAGCTACAGGAAAATCATTGCTTTGTTGATAGTTAAAGGACAGCAAAGGTAGTCACTATCCACAAACAAAAAACTGTGATATGGGGAAGATCCCATCACAGCAAGTCCTTTACTTGAGAACATTCCTAATTCATGCCAGATCCTTGCTCTCTAAACTGTAATGGAAATTAAGATCTTAATTTCTACTACCACTCTGCATATGCTCCCTCTCATTCAGCGTACTTTTTAATAAACAGATTTCCTCTGTCTTTTCCCTTTCTGAAAAAGAAGGAAAGAAGAAAGAGTAACAATCTTTGTCCCCCTCCCACTCCCCCAAAGGATCTTTATCTTTGTTAACACAACCTTACATTGTCACCCTGAATAATGTAAGATTTGTTTTGTTGTGCCCTGCAGGGTTTCTGCGTCCCCGGAATCCTAAGGCAATGGCAGCACCGAGCTGGCACTCTGTAGCAGAAATGTCATTTTTTAATTACGTGGTTCTGAGGGGAATCTATTATCTACTGCTGAGATGGTGAAATCAGACGATTTATCTCCAAGGCAGCTCTGTCTACAACCTAGAATACATATCTCTTGTCACTGTAGGAAACAGAAAGAAAGGATGTTTTTATTTCTGGTGCCTTATGTTTATAAATTTATTCTTTTAAGCTTTGCAAGTGGATTTCTGGGGGTGGGGAGCAGAGGGGCAGCGTGGAGAAAAGTCAAGTTCTGATGCTTCTCCATGTTCTCCTGATCTTCCTAGAAGAGTCAGAAGGGATCTAGCTGCCCTTCAGTCATATACTCCCTCAAGAGCTCATGTGCCAACAGTAACTAGCTTAGGTATTAGTCATTGTGCTGTGGACTCAAAGCACCTAAGTGCTGAGAGCACTGTAAAAGGGAACAGCATCAACAAATTGGCCTGGCAACCTGTTTACTCTAATTAACACAAATACCTCAGCTTGACATTTCAGACTAGATGTCTACAACTATTTGAAAGCATCTTTATTTCTCACACACTAGGTATTTTCATTTAAATGTAAACTAATATACATACCAGCTTATTCACAATGATTCTGAATTATTTCTCTTTTCCCCCTAAGGTGTTGAAGCAAATGAAAGAATTTAGTCCATGTTCTTTTTTCATCTGCAAAATTCGTTACACAATCCACTCCATGAAGCAGGATAAGAGCTGCCAGAAATTCATATCTATTAACAAACAGTCACTTTCCAAGTGTTTCTAAAGCAATCCCGATCAGGTATATTTTAGATTAATATATGTTTTCTGAACCTTACAGAAGTTTACCAAAATGTTGCAGGAAAGAACAGAGAGAAAGAAATGTTGGAATATCCCCTGCCAAAATTGTAATAGTTGCATTGCCCTCTAGTGCATACATGAACATATGACACTTTTTATTTTTTGAAAATTCTTCACTTTATAAATTATTTTTAATGTCATTTGATGGTTTGTTGCATTTAGTTTTAACAGAAATGTTATGGACACTTTTGTTAGCAATACATGACTAAATTCTTGCCTCTCTCAATACCTTCTGGCAAAGTCAGTTTGCTTTGTGTTGCTGACAGAAATGCAGGCCATGTCTTTTCAAAACAAAATAAATAACATTCAGAATAATCCAGTCCTGAAAACATTAGTCCTTCAAACCCACTTGAAGTATATCGTGCATAAATTAGAGTGTGCCTAAATTCTTTATTGTATGAGGGCAAAGAAAAGTCTTCAAGAGTAAGTCTTGAAGCCTGCATATACTTACTTTTAAGTCAGGTGCCTCCTGCAAATAGAGAAAGACTAACATACAGAAAAAATCAGGGACAAGCAGAATAGAGTTAAAGTGGGCATAAAATTTACTTACCAAATTGAAAGCTATTATAAAACATTGTAGAGGCAAAAATTTGAGAGGCTATGGATATGAACAAAGCACTTGCTTTTTAACTGCTTTCCTGTAAGAGGCCCTAAGTTTCTAGCCAACAACTTGTGGTTCTATAAATAAACTTAGGGACATACATACTACATGTAGTAGAACTACATTAAGTACCAGTTTCCTCTGGTATCACGTAAATTAACATGGAGAAAATATTTGTATTAGTAATAAAAGTCCTAGCAAAAGAACATACTTTACAAGATATTTAAGTAAAAAAAATACTGCAGGTAACGGTGGGGAATATTTTAGAAATCCGTTTGTACCTCTGTACCTGCAAAATAAGCTACTATTACATTTTGTGTGCTACATTATGGACAATGTATTTACATTTGAGAGGTCTGATGGTCTGATATCATCACCTGTTCTCCACAAAGTCCATCAAAATATAACATTTTTGGAATTTGTTGTGTTCTCTTCCACAATATACCATTAAGAAACTTGTATTGGGGTGAAATTATAGCAGCTCCCGTTGTCAGAATTTCATAGCTTTTGCTTTCTAAGCCAAAGCTACACAATAAATACTATCAGATCTGCCATTATTTTTTCAGATGGGGGATTGCAGCTCTCACTCTTGGATAAGCAAGACAGCCAAGTGTGTCATGGTTTTGGCTGGGACAGAGTTAACTTTCTTTGTAGAGGCTCACACAATGCTGTGTTCTGGATTTTTGATGAAAATAGTGGTGATGTTTTTGGTTGCTGCAGAGCAGTGTTTACATAGAGCCAAGGACTTTTCTGCTTCTTGTGCTGCCCTGCCAGCGAGGAGGCTTGGGGTGCACAAGGAGCTGGGAGGGGACACAGCCAGGGCAGGTGACCCAGACTGACCAAAGAGATATCCCATACCATATGGCGTCATGCTCAGCAATAAAAGCTGGGGTAAAGAAGAGGGAAGGGGGGGACGTTCGGATTGATGGCGTTTGTCTTCCCAAGAAACTGTTACGCATGATGAGCCCTGCTTTCCTGGCAGTGGCTGAACACCTGCCTGCCCATGGGAAGTAGCGAAAGAATTCCTTGTTTTGCTTTGCTTGCACACATGGCTTTTGCTTTACCTAGTAAACTCTCTTTATCTCAACCCAACAGTTCTCACACTTTTACCTTTCTGACTCTCTCTCCCATCCCACCCAGGGAGAGTGAGCTGCGTGGCACTTAGCTGCCTGCCGGGGCTGAACCACAACAACGTGCTTGAGCAGTTATGTTATTCTTCAATGCAACTCTAAAATGTGTATGAGTACATATAGGAGATGTACTGGCATCTGTACAGACAAGAACACTTGCAGAAAACCAAGAGCCAGGAACGATGCAAGACTTGAACAACAGAGAGAAAGAAAGGGGATGCTGTGATGGTGGTTTTACCCAGCTGAGCAGCCGAATTCCACCACAACCGCTCTCTCACTCCTCCTCCTCAAAGGAAGGGGGGGAGAAAATACAATGGAAAAGAGCTCAAGGGTTGAGATAAGGACAAGGTTACTCACCAATTACCATCACGGGCAAAACAGACTCAACATAGGGAGATTAATATAATTTATTACTGTCACTAGCAGACTAGAACTGTGAGAAACTAAAGGTAAACTAATAACACCTTCCCCCCATCCACCCTCTTTTACCTCCTCCCCCCGAGCAGCACAGGGAAAAGGGGAATGGGGGCTGTGGTCAGTCCGTATCACTTTGTCTCTGATGCTCCTTCATGGTCACTCTCTGCCCCTGCTCCAGCATGGGGTGCCTCCCATGGGATGCTGTCCTTCCCAAATGGGTCCTGCTTGGGCTTCCCACAGGCTGCAGCTCTTCAAGAACTGCTCCAATATGGGTCCGTACCACGGGGTCCATCCGTCAGGAGCAAACTGCTCCAGCACGGGTCCCCCACAGGTGGCAGCTCCCACCGGATCACCTGCTCCTGCGTGGGCTCCTCTCCACAGGCTACAGGTCCGGCCCGGAGCCTGCTCCTGCGGGGGCTCTCCATGGGCTGCAGCCTCCTTCAGGCCGTGTCCACCTGTTCCACCGTGGTCTCCTCCACGGGCTGCAGCGTGGAGATCTGCTCCGCCGTGGTACCCCATGGGCTGCAGGGGGACAGCCTGCTCCACCATGATCCTCACCATAGGCTGCAGGGAAACTTCTTCTCTGGCGCCTGGAGCATCTCCTCCCCTCCTTCTTCACTGACCTTGGTGTCTGCAGGGTTGTTTCTCTCTACATTTCCTCACTCCTCTCTACCAGCTGCTGTTGCACAGCAGTTTTTTCCCTTTCTTAAATCTGCTTTCCCAGAGACACAACCAGCATTGCTCACTGGCTCAGGTCTGGCCAGTGGCAGGTCCCTTTTGGAGCCGGCTGGAGCTGGCTGTCATCTAACATGGGGCAGCTTCTGGAATCTTCTCATGGAAGGCACCCTTGTGGCCCCCCTGCTACCAAACCTTTACCACATAAACCCAATACAGATGCTAAAACAGTATATGGCTGTAACTGCATTGTGTAAGTGGTAAAGCACCTACCACATTCATAGTGTTAGGGAAAGCACAGCTGCTGGAGGAGCTCCTCAAGTAAATCTATGCCTGGCCTGTGTCCAGCACAATATTACAGTTTTGCCACTAGCAAAGTTGAGGAAAAAATGATATGCCATTTTAATAATCCCAAGCTACATTCTTGGAGTACTATGTGAGATTGTGTGATACTGATGATCTTAGCTCTACATTTGTACAATAGGCGTTATTAATGACAACTTCTGGACAAATTTTGACAATTAATTTTGTTCTTACATTTCAATGTAACCCAGTGATCCAGATGTCCCTGGACTTACTTCCTTTTCTCTTACAAAGCAACCCCTGGAGTAATAACAGCGTATACCTCTCCAGATCTCCTGTTGAGATTCTGATGAACTAAGTCCTAATGCATTGAAAGCTTGTTATGGGCCCCTTGCATCAATAAATCCAAAATAATCATAGCAATATAGTTCATTTTTAACTTAATACTTGAAAATTTGGTGGTATACAGCTGTTAGTGGGCCACAGAAAATAGCAAAGGTATTGATCCAGTGTCCAGCTTAAAGCTCTGGAACATCTCTAGCAAGAAGCCAAAACACACAAAAAAAGGTCAAGCATGGCCCTTGAAACATTACTGCCTAACCTATGGCTTTCACTCCACAAATAGTTTCACAGCACAAAATTGTCATCAAGCCAATACAGGACAGGCAAGTCCATTTCTTCTACATATATACATATACATACATGTATATATATATATATATAAGCCTTACCTGTGAACAATCTTCTTTGAGGTAGTTTCTCTGGCTATCACAGTATGACCTCCTCAGGTTGACAGACTGGGTGAAGAACTTTTCATGTTTTAAAATCCCATGATCTTTGTGCTTGCAACAACATGCTCACAAATACAGACCCTAAACAAACTAGATTGCCAACAGCCATGTTCCCCACATTTTTTTCAGTGCATTTTTAAGCCTGCCTCTCTCATTTCAGAAAAGTCAAGTAAACTTGGAGGGACACTTGGAGGGACACTGTGGTCAGAAAACAGGCATAAACATAATCTTTTTCTTTTTTCTCTTCCTTCCTTCCTTCCTTCCTTCCCTTCCTTTTATTTTCTTTTTTTTTCTTTCTTTCTTTCTTTCTTTCTTTCTTTCTTTCTTTCTTTCTTTCTTTCTTTCTTTCTTTCTTTNTTTCTTCTTTCTTTTCTTTCTTTCTTTCTTTCTTTCTTTCTTTCTTTCTTTCTTTCTTTCTTTCTTTCTTTCTTTCTTTCTTTCTCTTTTCCTTCCTTCCTTCCTTCCTTTCTTTTTTCTTTCACTATTACTCTTCAAAATATTAAGGTTTCTTTCCCACCCATTCCAAACTGAGAGAAAGAGATGCTTTTTTTTCCCATGAATTAAAAGGCCAAGACTGAATGTTCAACCAACCCAAGGGAAACTTTTCTACCCTCCAACCCATCCCACCCTGAAATAAACTCTTGGCAAACTCTGATTTATTGCATGTAATGCTTCTGGGGAACTTTGTTAGCCTTGACAGTAAATCCAGAGTTGTGCCATTCATCCCCACCTTGACAAATTTCACCCTAAATTCTGTCAAATTATCTCTACTCAAAAATCATTTAGAGGGCAGACATCCCTATGTGCCAATATATATAAGAGAGAATGAAAAGAATGTTTACATCACTAATGCAATGTGAGCAGCTAGAAGAAAAAAAAAAAAAAAGAAGAAGAAATAGAACAAAAGATACACTTTGCCTATGGCTCAGTGCTCTGTCTCTTCTTCACTAAATTGCATTCTGTAGCAAATGTGTAGTCAAGTCAGTAGTAAATGGAACAGCAGAGAGAAGGAAAATGTAAACTGAAAGTTTTATTGCAGTGTTTGATTCTAGCTTTGCTAACCAAAATCAAAAGGGCTTGGTATGAGATTGACCTCAGGCTAGGATTTCCTTTTTATCCTGTTGAATAAATACCAATCTTGGAATGGATCAAAGATTCCTGAAATGCTCAGTTGAACTCATGTTGCAAAACATGTTTCTGGTGAGATCATGCTTAACAAAAACTAATGAAAAGATAAAAAAAGGGTGAGAAATGTAGATACAGTGCACAGAAAGTCATACAATAAAAAAGATGTATGATACAGAGATTAGATTTTTCTTATATCTTCTAAATGCCGATACCTGATTCTAAGACAGTAAGGAGAAAGGCTAGCCATAAATAGATTAATACTCTGAAACAAGGGCTTCTTGCTGTGTTTACAGTGAGAGGTCCTCACAAACATCATGAGGAGCCATATGGCTTTCTTTGTACTAGCTGAAAATCATATCCTAGGTGTTTACACATCAAACCATGTGAATTAAAAAGAAAAGAAAAGAAAAACAGAACAAACAAACACCAGTCAGTCTATTTCTGTGAAGTTGCTCATGATTTGCATTGGAGCTTGGAAGACAGAAAATTGCCACATAGCCTTTGATTGCTATGTAATTTCTTTTTCTGTGTAAAATTCCGGTTCCAATTTTTCTTAGTCTTGGACAAACTCACCTTCTCAAGTAAGATATTTCATTTCTCAAACTCCCACACACTGCCACTGACAACTATTTATTCCAATCTTGCAAGGATGATGGCAAAACAAAAGAGAGTGTGGGTCATGCATAAAAGGATTTAATTGAGTTTGAGATCTTCTTTTATTCTATTTCTGTCATTCTAAGGACCTGACAATTACACACTTATTAGTACATAAAGGTATCATACTGTCCTGACAGAATGTCCCTGGCAGGTCAAGATTTTACGGTGGAACATTGTGTAATTTTCTTGACCCTAAAAGAGATCATGTTTCTTTTTCGTTATTATTATTATTATTATGAGCTTTTTTCACACATAAGCAAAGCACAGAATATTTCAAAGATTATATGACAGAGGCAGCTGTTCCAGTTCCCTTAAGAAACCAAGTTCCTCAGGTTCACCGGAAAGTTAAAGGTTACCTCAGGGTTACCATTCACCTCTACAGAAGCACAAATGAAGCTGGCAGGTTAAGAGATGTTGTAGAGAAACCTGAAGAATTCCTACCCGAGATAGCACAAGTAATATATAGATCCTGACAAAATAATAAGAAAGTATATGTATTTTTTATGGTAGCTTTTCCTCTCGACCATATCTGAAACAACTAACATAATGTGCATCTTGTAAGCACATTAGAACTAAAATTAAACCTTAATGTTTCCTCCACTCAGTAGAGAGGAAAGGGTTTTGCTCCACTGGCAAGGAATTTCTGCAGAAGGTTGTTTTGCAAATGACAATACAAACCCCTGGTGTCTAATATCTTTTTAGCTTCAGCCTTCATGAAGAGTATCAACGGAAATCAAACTGTAAACATAACTGAAGGTAGTGACAGAAAGTTAGAAATTCAGGTTAAAATGGAGGCAGTATTATTCTAACCTATGGCAACTATGCTCCTATATTAGATTAGTTGCCTAAAGTTACATGTTGTGATTCCTAGCCATAGCATCCACATTAAAAAAAATAAAAATAAAAAAAAAGATTTGAGTGAGTGCTTAAAGTAGTGTAGAACAGTTGGATCCTCAGAATATTGGAAAAAAAATAATCAGATTATTTGTAATAAACTTTAAAATATATATATATAGAAGATGAATAACAGCTGACATGAATTTTTCAGGAACACATCATGGCAAATCAAAATTCCTTACTTAACCTTTTACCTTATTGTAAATACAAAGGAAACAATAGATGATATACAGTTGGGTTTCAATAACACTCTGTCATTGCTTCACATAGCATTTCCAAAAGTAGGCTGAGAAAACTGTCTAAATGAAAGTAGATCCCACATGTGCTGGAAAACCACTGTCACATGGTACCTACCAGTTAAACAATGTCAGACTGGAAGGAAGTATCAAATAGAGTCCTGGACATGTCTGTTTTGAGCTTGGTGCAACTTAATATTGTCTTTAATGACTTGAATGATTGAATAGATAGGGTTCTCATTACTTTTGCAGGCTACACATAAGTCAAGTGGGAGGTAAGGAATTTGAGAAGCAGTATTTTCATTTGAAATGAAATTGACAAACTGCAGAAGAAAAAAAAGTATACACTAATAGGGAACTTTTTTTTTTTTTAAGATCATTGGTAAGAATGTTACCATTTTTTTCTTCCTTTTTATTTTCTTTAATTACCACTTTCTTAGCCAGAGGAGTCTTGTTCTAAATCTCATCCTTAGAAGTAAACCTAGTCAAATAAGCTTCTTCTTATTTTGAAATGTACTTGAGTCATTAATTAATTCCCACTTTCTTGTATGGTGCAGAGAAAATAATCTTTAAATAAAAAAAGACTGAGTAGTTTTTAGCAGGTGAGGAGGTGTAGTTCTCTTCTCTCCTGTTGGCAGAAAAGCTGGTCTAAAACATTCTTACCTACCTGGGATTTGATTGCGTGAGATTTTTAAGCTATTGTGTTACTATTATTTCATTTTTGAATAGTCATTTAATGGAGTCCAAAGTGAAAGATGAAGGAAGAAAGGATGATATCAAGATATTAATCCAGTTATTGCATGCTAAAGGAAAAGTTCTCAGTGAAAACAAACTAAAAACCCATTATCCACAACAAGGGTAAACTGGCTTGACAATGGATAAAAAGCTAGCATCCGCTTGGTCTACTGAAGTAAAATATACTGCAGTTTCTAGGAGAGCAGTACATTGGAAACCCATGGTAACCGGTTATGAAGCTTTAGGTGGCAGCTTGAATACTATGTAAATACTCCTAAATTGGAAGAAAAACTTTGCTAAATTTAGGCTTATTTGCATTCACAATAAAAATAAATAAATAAATAAATGAATAATCTTGTGTGGGTTTTTAGTAGGTTCTTCAGTGTTTGATAGTATTTTTTTAACTCAGAATATTTTATTATGTTTCTATTAAAAAAATCAAGATCAGCTATACCTCAATTGTTTCCCAAAGACATTTGTCCAAGCTCTTTATTAAAGTCTCCAAGGGAGGTTCTATGACCGCAATAGACAATATGTGTGAATGCTTCAAAACTTATACCATCCCTCTCTGATCTTCAAGATTCTTACTTGAAATACGATTTTTGTTTTTGTTTTGTTTTGTTTTGTTTTGTTTTTATCCAGTGTTATCATAAAGAGCCTTCAATTTTTTTCTCTTTTGCATTCATCATTTACAAACTCATGCATTTTACTGTCTCCCCTGAGTCTTCTATTTTCAGGTCAAATAAGTCTAGATACTCCAATTTTCTGTGCAGGACATGCTTTCTAAACTTGTAATTCTTCCTGGATTTTGCTCACAATTCTCTCCTGATTTGCAGGATGGTGTCCTGCACCCCAGCTGGGGCCTGAAAAGAACCCAGTACTGTATTTTGTCCATCCTACAGATAATAATAGTTTTTTTGCCTCCCACTATGAATGTACCTTTTCACCAAAGTCTACAAGTCTACACTGTCCATTTGTGTTGTTCCCTGTTGCACTGTTCACTTGAACAGCAACACTCTGTGAATGACAAGTCACTGATGGATTCCTTCAAAGTACACCAAATATGTATCCTTGACAGATATGAGGGTCTAGCTTGGCCACCAAGCATCTCAAGAGATCTCTCCAACATGTGATATTGATGAGACTATGCCAGATTTTTCATTCTCCATCTGGTCCGGTACCTCAACAGTCTCATACTACTTATCTGCATGAATATGAAAATACAAAATATGTAAATATGAAAATACAGAAATGATAGGCTGCCATCCTTCATTATAAGTACTTTTCTTATACAAATAGAACTTTATAAATTCAATTTACTTCATAAAATATTAGTGTATTCTATGTCTCTAGGGTCTCATGTATCCCTTTTTGTCATAAGCTGTGCCTCAAACTTACCCTCACCAAGGAGGTTCATTACGACCTGACCATCTGTAAAAAGATGCCCATACAGCTTTTTCATATACTTAGTGAAAAAGGCACAACATTTTATAAAGTGGAAGTCATGGGCCTGTCTCCCTTTCCAAAACTTATAATTTGGATAACTGAGAATCTGGTGCTGCATATACCTGTTTAGGTAGGAAAGGTGTCTCATTCAACCTTAAGTCCTAAAACATTACTACAATTCTGCGTCTTTTCTGACAGATATTTTAAAACCAAAGACCCGTCTCTGATATTTACACTTTGCAGAAAGATGCTGAACATCCCTCAGCATATTCTTATTTTCCAGTGTTAGCATCAAGATCAGTATTCTTTCTGTAACACAAAAAAGAACCTAACGTCTGCAGCCAAAATAAACTATGCTGAACTCATCTAGCTGTTTACTGTGTTTAGTATAGTCACCACACAGCGAGAGCATATACAGTTTTTCTCTCTGTGAAAATCTTTGAGTTACTTTTGAGTATGAAGAAAGACTGTATAAATTCAGGTTTTCTTATTTAGCCAGTTACTCCTTTCCTAAGTTCTTATGCCCCACGATGGACTACACACACACACACACACACACGCACACACCAAAAAAAAAAAAAANNNAAAAAAAAAAAAAAAACACTTCATTCTTCCTAGTGCTATGAATTTAAGATATTTTTGCTGATTTTTTTTTAACTGCAGACAACGCTACAATTAAAAAAGCTTTTTTTAAAGTTAGTGAAGAGTTCACCTAACTGACAATACAGTTAACACTGATCAGTGTGAGTTATTGATACTTAGACTTTTAATGCCCAGATTATTAGTTATTTAACAGATTGACAAGTAGCAAATAATATGTTAAAGAGGTTTCCTTAGCCTGTTCATATGTCAGACAATAACTGGTGTTCAATTTACCAGAGATTTTTCCAACTTTTTTGCTTACATGACCCAACCTTAGTGTCTTCATCTATGCAGAAATTATGTTTAGTTAGTTTGCTTTTTGTCAAAAATTAAAATAATCAAATGCAGTTTTTTATGTGTCATATAGCCACATCTTGATCTCAGTTAAAACCCATGTGAAACTGGTTTGATATGCACAACTACGAGCTTAAAGTTTCTATGAATTAAGAACAGAAACTATTTCTAAAATTTTCAGCTTATTTGGAAGGGAAATTGGTGATTAAGGAGAAACTGTAGAGTGATGTTGCAAATCTCAGTCCAAATTCAGTATTCTATGGCATTTTTTTAACATGCTGTCACACTATTGAGAAAAGAACTAGAAGAAATAAATTTCCTATAGGCAGATAAAACGTACATGATTTCTCTACCTCTTTTACATCCAAAAACATGAAAACTCTTACTACAGCTAAATGCATGAATTAGCATCTAAGTTACTTATAAATCTGTTATTAATAAGTCTTAAAACTGTTACTGCTACACTAATTTCAGTATCTTACCTATGGGTTTGGATGTGCAGTTCATATGTAAGAAAATTCAAAACTTTGTTGTTGTTGTTGTTTTCAACATTCATTCAATCACTAGGAGTTCATTAAAAAAACATACAGTAGATAATTTTATGAAGCTTTTTGTAATTCCAAAGATCCGCTCAAAGTTTGGCAGCTCACTGTTTTATACAAAAGCCATCTTGGTCCCGTTCAACTGTCACAGCCAGGAACAGGGCAGCCAGGGACACCAGGGCAGCCCCAGGCACTGGCCATCTCCCTGTGGATGGGGATGTGCCAAGGCTGGGACATGGGCCCACAGGTGGGCCCAGCATAGCAGGGTCTGTGGCCAGGCAGTGCAGGGCAGAAGGGAGCTGGAGATCAGCCCTGCTGTGGCGTTGCTAGGACATGGGCTGGTGGGCCCAGGGGCTGACATAGGGTCCTGGGCCCTGGGTTGCATTTGGGGAGCCCCAGAGGGGATGGGCAGGCATGGTCAGTCCTGGTGGTGCCCTCAGAGCCCTGACAATAGGAGCTCAAAGTTGAGGACTGAAAGACTTGGAAAAAGAAATCTCACGTATGAACTTTCCCACTATTGCTAAAGTTTCAGCACAGACCTAGTCTCATTCAGATACTCCTTAATATCTTTTAGGATGAAATTATAAAAGGGAAATAACTGCAGAAAAGTTTTCCTCATTACTCAAGTAAGAGGTGTCCTGGCAGCTCCAGAGGCGCCAAAATCTGTGATAAGGTCAGGAAATCTTATTGTAACACAAAAACAATTCAGGAGTGAAACAATCTGAAACTCCTCCATTCTAATTTGCCACTGTGGAAATCTTGACACGTATTTATCTGATGAAATCTCAGTAAAGAGTTCTGCAGTTTTCACTCAGTTTGATCCTTTACTTTACATTCTGTTCCAGGAAAATTATTTGGTTCAATATGAAAACAAAAATAAAGGTTTCTTTAGGGCCCAAGCTCCCTTCTCTGAAGCAAAAAAATAAAGGAGCCTCAGAGGGAGTTCATGCAAGGAAAAACCACACATTGTTGTTCTCTTCATTGTGGTTTTCATTCACAAGAATAAACAGGTCTTTGTGTGTTCATGCAAATTTGTTCTGAGAAAAAAATTCTATTTTTATTTTCATTCTACTTCTCTAGAGAAGGGAAAACAAAATGGGCTGTAAACAATTGATTAGATGTTTGTTACAACCCAATTGTCAGTGTTTCTTAGAATCCTTTATTTTCCCTGTTACCTATCAATTTATGGGCAAATTAAACAGATTGTTCTAGAATCAGCGCTATTTTTAAACTTCTAAACACAATAGCAGCAGGAAGTAATTTATACATGGAGTCCTCGAACATCCAGGATTGTTTGCCCCTGAGCTCTGGCTCAACTGCTTCGATCAGCTATCTCTGAGACCTGCACAGCTACCACCCCAGGGATGACAGCTCTTGCTTGCTGCTGCTACTTCTCAACAGGATGGTCAAAACTTCTCCAGCTGGGCTTACACAGCACTCCCCAGCCCAGGAGATCAGTTCCTGTGACCTGAGGCCCAGCTCTGTGTAGAACAGCTGTGTGTACTTCAGTTTTCCTGGGGTAACTGTTGCTGATATGTGAACAAGCAAACCAGAACCATAACAGCTAAGGAAGTAGAAATAGAGATAAAAGTGAAATGGAATTAACAACCTGAGAACTTAAGAAGGAAATATTGATGTGTAAAGATGTAAAGATATAAAGCTTAGAAAAGAAAGATGAGAATCAGAAAACAACAACTGAACAAGGTCAAGGATCAGCTCAATCCAGGGACCAGTGGACTGTGCACAGATACTCAGGCAAAAGCTACCCAATAGTGGAAATGTCATATTTGCCCTGGAATGAAAATAAATAAAATACCACCTCAGTTTGCCACATGAAAGTCCTTTGTGCTACAGATTTTGGAAGGTGCATTGCAAGGTCAATGCAATCAGTATTCTCTCATATGTACCATCAATGTTTATTTTTAATTTCGGACTGGTGAATAAAGCTTTAATGGGATTTTAATGGCATGTTGGACACACTTCAGTGTCCAGAGATGTGGCATCATATCCAGGAGTGTCATTATCTGGATTAATTATCAATAGCAGGCGGATATCATTAGGGAGATGTGAAAATGAGAGAGGTAGTAAATGAAATTTACTGGGCAGAGATGCTGAGAAATAAATAACTAAATAACAACATCTGAGAAGCCACCAATGAGTACTTCAAAAACATTTTCGGTTTGATATTTTCCAGTACACCTGCCACTCCTTCCACTGCTCCAGAATCTGTCCTGTCTAAAAGATTTCCCTTGCCAGCTATTATGTCAGATTCCATCTTCAGAGTTGTAACATACTTTATATGCAACTTTCAGTATCTAATTTGCTTTTAAATGTGGGTAATGGGTTAATCTGAAACCTTAAGAAGTCTCTGCATTACCTTTACCAGCAAACATATACCAACAATAAATAACCCTTGCTGATAAGAAGTTTTTAACAAGTGATAGCTTTAGTGTCATATATTAAGATATGACTGATAAAATGTATTATAGGATCTATCATGAGTGATACAATGTATCAGTGGACTTAAAAAGTCTAAAGGCTGATTGCATTGAGGTACATTATACGCAGATCAATGCTTTGCCTGCACTTGAAAACCATGTTTTTAACTGTGTTTTTGTTTTTGTTGTTTCTGATTAACATAGTAAACACAATTTTAAAGTGGAGAAGAATTTTTGCGTTCAAGACTTTTAGATAATCTTGGATTTATGAAAACAATGTTTAACAGTCTACTTTTAACAATATTCATTTTAATGTAGGCAAAGACCTATTTAATGTAGGCAAAAGAGGGAAGAGAAGGTAGGCTGTCATTCCCCATACGAGGGGGAGATCTATCATGAGAAACAAAGATAGATCAGAAAGGGCTTATGGTTCATCTATCTACTTGCCTCCATGTGAGCTTTCAGTGCAAGGCTGTAATAAAAACAAAAATCAAACACTGTATATGTATGCACACACATAAACTTATAAGTAAAGTTAATACATTCTAGGGGTACCTTTAAAAGACCATAGCAAGTAGAAATAAAACATTGATATTGCATTTACACCCTTAAAA
This sequence comes from Chauna torquata, assembly GCA_013399475.1. Classification (NCBI taxonomy): domain Eukaryota; kingdom Metazoa; phylum Chordata; class Aves; order Anseriformes; family Anhimidae; genus Chauna; species Chauna torquata. The sequence continues at coordinate 29,016 of VXAL01013483.1, read as the reverse complement.
ACACAATCCCTGCTCTCAAGGCATGGGTGTGTGTGTGTGTGTGTGTGTGTGTGTGTGTGTGTTCAGAATCCAAGAAATATAATATTTAATTGTAACACCATGTCTCTGCTTATTCTGCTGCCTGTCTGGATCAGTATTAAAGAACTACCTGTAACTCAGACTCACACAAGTTTCATTGCTGAGTCTCTGTAAAGTAGAATAACAATAGTTCTCAGAGAGAAAATATCTTCTCCTTCTGCAGTGCGTATCCTGCTCTGGAAGGAATATGATAAATTGCTCCCTAAATGCACTGGAGAAGTTCAATGCTGCATATCATAGGAGGTATGCGAAGAAATTAAATGTCTGCCCAACTAGCAATATGCCCGGTGTTTGAGGAACCTTCTAAGGAACACATCAGTTATCACTTTGCTGCCAGCTTCCCGCAACTTTTCAACTGTGGTTTTGTCTCTGTTAATACAAGGCTACTGATGATACTTAAAGCTAAGACTAGATAGTCGCGTCACAAGGATGATGCAAAGTTAATTAAATTGTTCTTGCCTCTGTGTAGCAAAGGTGAACAGACATGTTAGAAAAGCCAGAGGTGCTCTTGAGTGAAAATGAAACAACAATAATTTATGGTTATACAGCACTCTTCACTTAAGAAGTTTAAAATGACTATATTAATACCAGGCTAAATCCAAAGCAAAAACTTATTTCCATGTCCAGATTAGCTTATCTTGCCTTATACACCCTTTGGATAATAAAAGATCTAAGATACTAAAAACTGACAAAAACATCAAAACTTCAGAACAGAACACAAAAGGCTGGTCTAATCTTACTATGAGCAGTTCCTATCTTTATACCAATCTGAAACAGCATAGCAGATCCGCAGACTTTTAAAATGCTATGGGTTTGACATATGTTCTCCTTTTTTATTACCAAATCCGTTTTAAGAATCTGGCCCATTTACAGTTTAACAAAAGAAAAGAGAAAAGGACTATAAATAAACTCTGTGACTTATTTCTCCTTTTTTGAGAGATGAAGATGGTTGACCTCCCAAGGATTCTATATAAATGCTGATTTTATCTAGCAGCAGGCCCTTGACCTTGGTAAGGCTGACAATTACACCGTTCAAACGGGTGAAAAAGGCTCACAGATGAAAAGGGATTTCGTCCACCAGAGATCAATAGGTCATCAAAAATGAAACACCAAAGCCAAAATGAAGTATGCTTAGGAAGTTTTGAATTTAAATGAAAAGGAACTATAGAGAAAGAAATGAACAATTTGGGCTAGCAAAGTGAGGAATTCTTCCCTTCTGCTTGTCCAGTTATGTTGGAGAGTTTGGTATCCTGCCTCTCCAATTTACTTCAGATATAATTATAAATAAAATGATGTTATCAAGTGAAGATAATGTTAACAGTAATTGTATACATCCATGAACACTCTTTTTTAGAAACCCAATCCAATTCTTTTTACTTATACTGTTTGTTTAATTTACTTTGTGGAAAATAAGTGATTCTTTTTTATCTTTATCTTTATATTTACTTTTACATTTATAGTTTTATATAGTCTTTTTCAGCATCTAGTTCCCAGTATGTTTTAGTATAACTATGCACTGTTTGTGCTGTCGATACCTAAGAAATATCTGCGAATTAAAAAATCACCTTGGAAGTATAGAGAAAAAATTCTACATATGTGATAACGAAGCCTAGTTTCCATTGAAACCCATTTTTATGCAGTTTAAATGTTAGAGTTATATTAGCCAATGTCTACTTAAATTATTGTCTTTTACAAGTAACTGAAGGATAATTATTAATAGAAGCAAAATCAATTTACATTTTAACCCATCAAGATCATCAAGGCTACAACATCCCTACATCTACAACAAAAGAGTAGGATACTGTATTGCAGCATGACAGGCAGGGTGATTTCATCCTCTCTAAATCCATTCCTTACTGCCTATTGCATTTGTCACACATCTACACTCAGAATCCAAAGAAGGAGTCGTTACGCAATTTTACTAAAAATCACAGTGACTGCAAAGCCATACATAGTTGGAAAGCAGTCAGGTTTGGGAGTACTTTGTGCTTGTTGCTTCTCCTGCAGCCTCACATCAAATGCAGTTAGAGACTTAGTCATGGTATGATCTTTTCTGACTAGATCTCCCAGCTTCAGGAAATTCATTTAACAGTACAGAAAGCACTTTCATAGGCTACACACTACAGATAGAAATAACAGCAAGCTGCCCATATCAGTGCATGGCTGTGATGTTAAAATTAGAAAGGTTCAGTTCTAAACAAACTGGAAAATATTCATCCCCTCATATCTTATTGATATTTCAGTGGCCATAAAAACGTGTGTCGTATTTTGCTAAATATCTGCATACACATTCTCTAGTGGCACAACTGACCCTGGTTATGTGTGTGAGAGAGAATTTGGTGACATAGCTGACATGAGTGAGAGAGGTAAAATAAATCTAAGGACTTAGGCAAACAGATATAAGCATTGTTAAATATATGCTGAACTCACAACACATAGTAAAACAAAGGAGAATTGAAAAGTCTTTTAATTTCCCATACTTCATCAGGATCGTCAAGCCCAATCAAGTAAGAACACACAGGTTGAGAAATACTTTGAAAAAGCAAGATAGGGATAAGAATACAACTCTTTATAAAGCAGTGTAGTGGTTTGCAGCTAATTAACAAGGGATGTGGAATCACGGTGGAGTAAACATACATGCACCTACTGGACACAGCTTCACTTGTGAACTCTTTGCTTACTTCATCCAAATGTTTGTGGAGACACATTGACTGTCTTCTATTGCTCCCACTCACACATTAGAATTACAGAGTTGAAGCATGAGTCATTGATAGCAATTGTAGCTTTTCTGACACGTGTTCTTCGCTCATAAAGTCCATGGTGTCTGTGATTTGCAAGCCTCTGCCTTTGTCCAACTTTTGGGGTGTATAAATCAGGCATAAGTGAGCTTTATGACTTAAATAGAGTCACACTCCAGTTGTATAAAGTTACAGGCCAAAACAGCTCATAAGCTGTGCTCAAATCACAGGCCTTCAATCTACAGCATGAATTTTTTCCATTCTTCATTCCCTAAACTTCAGTAAATAAATGACAGAGGTCTTCAACCCTGAGAAACATCCCAGAACCCAATATTCACTGGAGGTGTTGTAAAATGCATAAAAACAACTAAAAAATTATGGGCCATACTTGCACCAGATGTCCTGAATATTTTCCACATGATATCCTTCCACATTTCTTTTTTTACCAAGTCATTTTCAAAATACATTTTACATCAAAAAACAACACATTTAAATCATTCCTTCTTTGCTACAGGAGCAAGTTTCTGATGTACATTAAGCAGAGTTTCATGAACAGCAGGTAATTTTCATTATCCATGGGCAATCTGAATCTATTACTAATCCATTACTAGCTCACCTGCTCGTTACTGATCCAGAAGGCTATATGGTACAACTCCATCTAGCATTGTAATATACTTTGAAAAAAGAACTATACTGAAATCTTCCCAGCTTTCTCTCTCTCTCTCTCTGGGATTTTGTTTTTTTGATTTATAATGGTCTTATCCAATTTGTAATGGGACTGATATTCATCTGCCATAGTAAAAGGCTATTTGAAAGACTATAAACTTAATTTATTGAAAAATAATTAGTACCACTATTAATTTTTTGCCGTGCTTAGTGTTGCCATTTTTAATGCCACAAATTCCATTTACAGCTAACAGAACAACATTGTCAGAAATTAGTATTCATTTATCTAGTCTTTTCTTCCACAGTAAATCATACTGTAGGGCTCTGAATGCTGAAAGAGAGCACAAAGATTATTTTATATATATGTGTGTGTGTGTCCTTGATCTTATTCAGCTCATTTACTTGGCAAAGCCTGCCAGTTTCAAGACCTGGAAGTTGAAGTCTGCTTAAACAGAGTATGAATGCAGTGGGTACTGCAGCGATTCAGGCACGCATCTCTAATTAGTGCCTCAGAGCCTAACTGGAGGGATTGCCTTGTTAATTTAGATATTCCCTATTGACCTTCCAGAGAATCTCTAACCATTCCTACTAGTCTGTGGAAGTTTTTCCCAGTGGAAATGGTGAAAAAGCTCTACCAGCTGAAACTTTCAGACTAGCTGTTGCATAAATGTTTTGGTGATAATTTAACAATAAGATATCTACTTATTTGTCTGTGAAGTCTGACTTGCCTGTTTTTTTTATTTTTTTATAGCACCCAAAGGCCAATAGAAAAGCCTTTTTTTTTTTTTTTTTTATCATTTTCTGAATGCTTCAAAGGAGGAATTAATTTGCTTTCACAAACAGATCTGTTTTATTTCAGGAATGTATTTCTGGAGTTAAAAAAATTGTCTTCAATTTACAGGGTGGAACTAAGGCACAGAGAGCCTAAGATCCAGATCCAAGAAAAGTCTTGATGCTTAGTTGCTACTGTAGAATTATAGCTATTTGCTAAGTAGAGTGTATACACAGAGCTTAAAAATCTCACTCTGGGACTCCCAAATGAAAATGAAATGAGTGAACAGGTAGCAGTCTATGGACAATGAGGAAAAAAACACTTAGTCCTCAGAACCTGAAATCCCACTCAGACACCTCTAGAACTTCACTGTTGTAAATCACAGGAAGAACTAGCCTGCATATTCTCTACCTGAAGAATAACTGAGGAGTCTGCAAATTTTGTATGACTATGCAGTCAGGCAATCTCTGAAAAGGTGTTTCAAAGATTCTAGTTCTGTAACTAGGCCCCAAAACTTACCTAAGCTTTTCCCTCAACCTAGACTTAAGGAACTTCTCAAGATCACACCGATAAGCTAGATCGCAGTCTTAGACCTTTTACGCTGTGAAACAACCCCCACAAAGTAAATAGGGGGGAAAAAGTGACACCTAGGAGTCAACTCTTTTGCAAATTGGATGTCTCAGATACTGCATACAGCTGACGTTCTCTCCTCAGTAATGTAGCTGTTGCATAGAAGGAACCACTAACGTGAGAGATTGTGGTTGTGAAAACTCTGGTAATGATCTGTAGTATGCTCTTCTGTGGTGCATTTCTGACTTTCGGCATTTTGTCTCACATGATTTGGTTGCCATTATTTGCAAGAACCTTTTCCCCTACTGCTTCTTACATCTGGAATCATGTTCCTCTATTTCTTTGCCTCAATAACACTTCATCCATTTTCCAGATTTCTGCTATGATAATCTTTTCTCCGTTGCTTTTTTGCTTTTTTTCCCTCTCTGCTTCTCTCTTTTTTTTTTTTTTTCCCCTATCTTGTTCTTATTTGATTCCATTCGGTACCTACACAGCAACTATTAACTTCAAAAGCATTATTACAGAGTACAGAGAAGGCAAATGTTTTTTCAGGTTTTTCTCTGGCTTCCACATGAACGTGTGTGCACAAAGATGCATTTATTCATCTACCTGTGTTTGAAAACAAATCANAAAAAAAAAAAAAAGCCTAGGGAGGATTCTGTACTCTGATCACAACTCTTACATGTTTTCTCCCACTATTAAATATGTACATAAGTATTCACATATACANAGAGAGAGAGAGAGAGAAATTGAACTAACTCTATTTCAAATTCTTCATTTAGGTATAATTTCATTTTTACCTAAGTTAGTTAGGTGCAAAATATTTGATTGAATGTGGAAAAATTACCTGAAAATTATTCTCTGTCTTTGGAGCTAGTGTGATATACAGTTGAAATGAGAGGTAAAGGCTGTTTTCAGTCATGCACTCTTTAAAACCTGTTCTATCAATATATCTTAACATGTGCTTAAGCCTAAGTTGGAGCTGCTTTGCTTATTTCAGTGGTACATTGAACTTACTTATTCTTTGTGCTGGGTTGTGATTGGGATTTACATAGCTATGCAAACACTTACAAGATCAGTAACATATGTATTTTTTTAAAGAAAATGGAAACAGAATGCTAATATGAGTTATATTTTCACACATTTTCACTCAAAATTCTTGAAAAACTAATTCATACTAAATATCACAGATATGTTGCCTCTCAAGGCAAGATCAGATCCTATGAGATTCTTTGGTTTGATAAATGGAAAATATATGTTTTTATACAAACTTACTACTTCATATCATGCTTGCTTATATTTTGAATGTTAAATAAATTTTATTTATACAACACTGTGCATAAGTCCTTGCATTTCTTTTATAATGAGATTTTTATGTTTTAAAACAATGATTTCATCAGAAGAAACACAGGGGGAAGAACAGCAACAATATGTATTTCCCTGAGCTATATGGAAACACAACACTTTAGAAGTGGATATTCAGAAAAATGTCAATAGTCAGTGATATGTACATATTAAAGACAAAAGGTTCTATTTCAAGATACATATGAACACCATAGAAAATTTGGATGACAAGAAAATCTCATTCACCTAGTTAATGAAAGGCCGTCAACATCATTATTTTCATCAATAAAACAAAACTGGTTAACAGTTGCAGTATAACAGTCCTCTGCACTGTCAGCCCTGCTCCTTCTTGGCTGGGTGCTTAACAACACGGAGACCTAGTAATAGAATATTTGAATTGCTGACATTCAAGAAATTTTTTCCCTTTTAGCAACTGAAGTCATTTTAGTCCACAAAACTACCAGTTTGAAGAACATTCATCTGACTATAAAAATTTACATTTAAGTTTGAGGGCTTTATATATAGTCGATCTATCTGATGCCTCAACATGAAAATCTCAAGAAGCAAAGGAGACTAACATGACCATTGTCTTGGTTATGCAAATACATTTTAGCTTCTAATTTTAGCTGAAGAGCTCACTCTCAGCTATTCTTTGAGGTATCTCTCTTCTTTGTCTACATAAGAAAGTTGCAGCCCTGATTTTACTTAATATTTCTATCACGGGCATATCCCACAGGATAGAAAGTATGTATGGTGAATACTCTTTTCTCCAAACACTGAAGGTAGACAAAGTGAAGTAGTAAAGTTTTTACTCAGTTTATCACCAGATCATATCCAATCACTCACGGTTATCATTATTATTTTTTAACTTTCAGGTTACACTCTATATAAGTATGTTTTGAAATGATGGGTTAGTCAAAAGAGAAAAATATAAGACCTTACTCTCTTTCTGGTTTTAATGACTCAAGTTCCAGTCATTTCTTTAGGTGGATGGCACTTCTGATAATAGAACATTGAAACTCTCTTATCATGATGCTGGGAAAAAGTTCTGAATCATACAGAGTTGAATTGATGTATGAAAATAAATGATTGGATCATATTAAGAACTTATTTAAAGTACATCATATTTAAATGGTAAATGTCTATATATGCCAGCCATCACCACAGAACTATCACAAATTACTCCTTGCCTGCACGAAACAAATTATGCCACACAATAGGAACTGTTTGCAAAATACTCAAACTTTAGTGTCAAAATGGAAAATGGAAAGGTATTATTGTAAATGAAAAATCAGGAAGTTTCACTTATGTAGGTTTACCAAATGCTTTTAGTTCTCCTGCATATGCAAAATGCTTCTATTGTTCAGGAGCAGTCCGACACAGGTAAAAAGTCCTACCTAGGATAAAGATTAGTTTGTGACCAAGTTTGTCTGAGTTTGGAGCTCTGGAAGTTTTGAATGGAGGTGTTCTAGAGTCTACAGTCATATGACTGAAGATAAGATTCAAAAGTAAACCTTCAAAAGTTGGGGGTAATCTCACAGAAACCAGCCACTTCCAAGTTGCTTTCAGATTATTTTATTTTTTTAATTTCCACAGAATAAAAATTAAAAAAAAAAAAAAAGAG
>VXAL01013483.1:0-21169 GCA_013399475.1 Chauna torquata | reverse complement strand
AAAAAAAAAAAAAAAGAGAGAGAAATTATATATTTCAGTTTTTATAGAGCCAGGGAGTGTGCCTCAGGGGAGCAAGACTTGTCATGCTAGGTATTGTACATAGACAGTCCCTGCTCCCAAATATATATAATGTACAAAACAAGCAACAACAGATGCAGGCAGAGAGCCATGTTCAAAGATGAGTCAAGGTTCATCAGCCTCATCAACAGATGCTTCAGTCTACCTTTAGCCTAACAACTATCAGATTTTTAGATACAACAGCAAGGAGAATTTGGGGTGTTATCATACTGAAACATGGTTTTGTGTCAGCTAACCCATTTGTTATGACAAGTGATGCCATGGTTAGCAAGTCCATGCTTGTCAGAACATGACAAAATACCACCTCCCGTTAGAAAAATTATATAGGTAGTGTTTGGTGGTGGAGCTGAGAGAGAGCAGATCATGTATAATGGCTTTCCAAACTGAAAAGGCCAACAGAAAGTTGTAAATTGAAAGGTCATTCCTGGTGGGACACAAAGGCTGAGAAGGTCAGGCACCTCTAATTAAAATATTTTCTTGTCTCCAAATTACCTGGGATTTGTGCGCTTCAATCAAATACTCAGAGCTTCTTCCCACTTTGTGCAAAAGAAAAAGGACAAGGAATATTTACATGAAGAATGTTATGAATGTGAATTGTTACAATAGCTTGGATAAAAATCTATAAGATATGTACCTAGACATAGATCCAGGCATACAAACTGATCATATAGCTAAGACTGAGGAGAAATTACATTCTAACCTGTAATAATAGCTTAGAAGATTTAGCTAGATTTTCTGTAGTTTGGTTCTTTGTTTGAATACATGGCACTAGCTACTGTTGGAGATAAGACATTGGTTTATGTAACCTGTTGTTTTGTCATGGTTTACACCAAAACATAAAAAATCAACAGATAGTCTTGAAAATCTTGGTCAGCTTGCAAAAGAGAAGGCCCTAGATTTGCACTAATACGTGATCAGTGTCACTCCATGAATGTTAAAGAACTGTATTTTTTCCCTTCGTTACTGTAGTACAGCTCCATTAACTATAGAAATCATTAATCAAACAGCAACACTGAACTCTGTGATGTTAGACAGGATACAAATTGGACAAGAATTTGGCTTCCTGTCCTCTTTTTCCTCCCTTGATTTGCCGCTGGCAGGAAATCCCTAGTTTTCTTTGGCCTCAAAGTTTTACTCAAGTATGTTACTATTAATTGCACTACACAACAAAGTTATATTCTGGTATATGAATATAAGCATGAAGACAAATTAACAAATAAGTATTTAGAAGCTAGGCCATAAGAGACTGATGGATCTCTGGTAACACTCTGAACATCCTCAATCCTTTTTCTTTCCCCCTTCCAGTTTCACAAACGTGAAATGGAAAAAATAAGGCATCCTTCCCTTGAATCTATGAATCAAACATACTATTAATACTCTTTTAAAGTGTTTTAAAGCCTCTGATGTAAGTACAAGGTATATTTCCATTCCAACTAAATAGAGGTGGTTTTTGTTGTTGTTGTTGTTTTGTTTTGTATTTGGGCTCCCTCACAAATTGAGGACATAGATAAGGAAATTACATCCTCCTTCCCATTACTAGTAAGTGACCTTCTGGAAAATGAAGGCCACAAGTTTTAGAAACACTAAGTTAAATTTGAAAAGAGCATGAAAAATAACAGTACTTAAACTCACGAAAGAAAGCTTGATTTATTTTCATTAGTCAAGAAGAGAACATTTCCGAGCTCCTTAATTAAATAATAGAGTGATAGAGTAAGCTATCATTTTGAAATACCCAAATATTTATAAAGTTACACTAACCATTAGATTACATCAAACATCTGAAACAGCAGGTTAACACCTTCAGCCTCTTTTTCTCTACAGATATCCAACCTATAGGTGAAGAAAAGCCTTCCTTTCTGTTCATGCTTCTTTTAAAATTTTGAGAGTAAATAGGCCAGTTGCACTTAATCAGATCATGCCTGTGTCTGAGCCGTGACTGAGAATGAACTCTTAAGACACCAGATTGTTGCTTGGCTGAGAGTGACTCAGCTGAGGTGGTGCTGCTAAAAGACTCCTACATCACCAGGAAATTGCTCTTGGATTGGGGTTTACATAAAGCAATCTTGCAACCACAATAGTAGTTATTTTTAAGTGGTATATAAATGAAAACCCTCAAATTCAAGCTACAAACATCTGATAAAATATTGGCTTTTTAAATCCAATCTTCACTTGGCAGAAAAGGTATTTACAGGCCATGAGACAGCCACTGGTCCTTATGAAGTGAGAAATAGTCATCCACGACATCATTCTCTCTGTGTCATTTGTCTGCTCAGACCTCACTCACCGGAAATTAAAAGAAAAGTCATTTTATTGTTACCTTTATTCAAGCAGTAATACAAGCCACTTTCATACAATATTTGTAGTGTTATTCTCAATCCATGACACCTCCAGACTGACACAATTTGTAGTGTTAACAGTACAGCACTTATCATTGCTAATAATCTGCCCATAATCATAAGTGGAGATGCAAACAATACACACAAAAATTACACCAGTTACACAATCTTGTGAGGTGAACTCCAAACAAGTTAAATATAGTTACCTTCAGATTTTGATTCATGCCCTTTTCATTTATTATTAGATTCTGACACAGTTTAAAGCAATTTAAAAGTAATAGGAGGGACAAACCTTGTGATGCTCTCAACGATTATGAAGGTGGACAGGAGCACAGGATCTAGACAGTTACTTGGTACTAGTTTGTATCAACTGCATCAATGAATTGATGCAGAGATGCATTAGCTACCATATATTGCAGAAGCACTAATAATTATTCTGGCAGATTTACTGAGGTTTAAGGACAATGTAATAATAGTGCCTGTATATTTTATATGCAGCCATTGCTACACCTCATTAAATGGGCTGGTAAATGATCCATTGCTATTTAATTAGTACGCAATGAGTATGGTGTTAAATATAACATGTAAATTAAAACTCAGTTTGAATCACTTAAATTTGAAGTGTGATGGAAAACTCCTTTGGACCTGGATGGCTTCCCTTTTTTTTTTTTTTTTTTTTTGGCTCCCTTGTGCTATTCAACTGATATTCAGCAGATGCTAGAGAGATAAAGGGGAAAAAATTTATGAAAACAATTTCAGTACTGCAAATTAAAAACAGACCCACTCGTGGTATTAAGTGATGGGCAGAAATTTGGCCAAATCCCAAACATCCTAATAATTCAGAGTGTTAATGCTCATCATTCAAGCTCATCTCTAATTCAGAAAGCATCAACAAGATAAATATATGATCAAATGTGACAGAACTTCTGAAATAAAATATCCAAACGCATGTGTCCTGGTCATTATCATTTATTTTCCCAAATGACTCAAAACTTGAACCACAAATATATAAATTACTTAAAATTAAAAAGGAAAACCAGTCATAAGAGCTTAGAACCATTCAAAGGGCAAAGAACTGTTCAACACTGAATGTTGAATCCTCTATTCTTCATGACAATATCTTTTTTTTAATTATAACAGAATCAGAAGTAGTAATATTAACGGATGCTATCACAATTACATCATTGTAATCAATGTTGGCAAAGTGACACTAATCATAAGGTCCACTCATCATGGTTATATATACTGAAAACTATTAAATTAAATAAAAGAATGTATTAAATTTCTTTTTAACTATTGTTGGACCTATGTAAGTGTTGAATACACCCAAAACACCTCCATACTAAATCTCCTAAACCACATTTATAAGGGATTAATTTGTGGAGATATTGTGCATGAGCTGAGAGCTCTTCCAGCATTTTAATGTAGATTTCATCAGGATACATGGTTAAATCCTTCAGCCTATTCTGTAGATAGCTCATCCATTTATCTCAGATGTTTCTTCTGTAGAAAGCCAGATCTGCCATACCCAGCCCCATAAGAAGCTAGCAATGACATTGATAGTAGAAGATCAAAGTACTAGTTTTGACCCTTTCTTAGTAGTACTAACAACCCAGACAAATTTGCTAGAATTCAGCAGCTGATCCTACATTTCTTACTTCCTATTCCCAAGTATTAAGAATTTTTCAGGCAGAAAAACAAGCAACACAACTTTAGTCAGCTTTAATGGATTTTAGTGAATGGCATAATATATTTTAACAATAACTGAGACAACAGAATACAATTTTCCTATACAGAGTTTAATTTGGATCCATATACCCATGCCCTGAGTAGAGTGTATGCTGGCAACATGGCAAAAGGTATTACATATATTTCTGTGACACAACCTGCAAAAGTCATGGCACTGCTAATCAAAAGTCTTGTATCTTTGCACACTGAATTTTGATCATACTATAGAATGACAGTCAGAGAGAAGGGAATAGGAAGGCTTTTTGTTGTTGTTTTTAGGAAGGCTTTTTGTTGTTTTTATAGTTGTAATAGATCATCAGCTTTTCTAAAACCATAAGTTACTAAACAAACCTGACACATCTGTTTAGAAGGAAACAGCTGTTTTCCAGAGTTAAAAATTAACCATTAAATTCTATTCATCAGAGTTAAAGAATACAATTTTAAAATCCATTGCATTGAACTAGTTTCTCAAGCAGAATAAAGTCTTTCAAAAATATTTGTCTAAACTGCTTAATAGAAGCATCCACTCCCACAATGCAACTTTTTCTTTCATCTTCTTCACTTTGGCATCTGACCCATAGCCATCCTTGTTACCTAAATAACTTGCAGTTGTATTGCACTTTGTTAGAAAATCATTTCCCAGAAAGACTTATTTGTGAAGTTTTTTTTCAGATGAGTGGAGAAGGAATTTTTGGGATTCATTAAGACCTCAGGGCTCAGAACACACAAGATAAAGAAAATGTTGAATTTATTAGTTTCTGTGATACACAGACAACCTCTAAGCAAAACCACCCACAAATCTCTTATGGAGTGTGCTAGCTGATGATCTGTCTGTCATCTTGAATCTCAAGGTAAAAAGAGACAGCTTTTTGGTGGAATCAATATTTCAGACCAACTAATACTAATATTTTCTAGACAAAATAAAGCTTTTTCTAATATTTGAAATGCAACAATGATTATCATCATTTTACACAAGATGAAGTTGAGCCATAGAGGGTTTTATGATGAAAGTCACACAGCAAGTAAGACATAAAATAGGGTCAAGATCCATACACATTAAGCTGCCACCATAAACATTGGATTGTGCTGTTTCATGTATTAGATACTTTTCAAACTTCCTATAAGCCTATATGAAACTATTCCTGTAAGCACCTTAATTAAAGTGCTTGGCACCAGAAACAGTATCTGCCACCAGAAGCAGCGTCTGTTCCATGTCAACACTGGTGGCTGCAGGCAGAGCTGACGATTCTCTGCTCAGGGTTCAGCATGGCCAGACATGAACCATATCCAGCTGGAAGCCATGCTAGATGCAGCAATGGATCAAATGCTTATGCCTGTGCACATCAGTGGTAAGACAGACTCCAGTGGTCCCCAGTAGGAGATCCATCTGTCATTTCTACATCAGTAATATTCAGCAAAGCATTATTTCTCTAGTGATGTTCTAGTTTACATTTGCTTCTGACAGTAACAGGGTATCATGTTGTTGAACTTATTACAATCACAGATATAAAATAGAGATTAAACTCTTTAGCTAGTTCTATTGCTGATGTAAGCTTGTATAGTTTTCTTTGTTCACGTCTTCTCCAGATCATTTGCAGCATTGTATTCTATATTTCTGAATTTCTGTATTTCAGTGAAATATTCTGTATTTCACTTTGCCACTCAATCGTTCCATGTCTTCCTCAGTCACATGCTTCATTATTCCTCTACAGCACATCTGCTTCATATGAGGATGATTCAAAATAAAAGTGGAAACAAAAGTGGAAAGGAAAAGTAAAATTAATGAAAAACTAAATAAAACTATCCTCCGTTCCCTTCCTAGAGGTATCTTCTGAAGTCTAAGTCCAATACTGTATCAAGAGACACCAATCTCGAGAGATGACAACTGTCTGCAATTCCTTTGAGGTCCAGTAGGATTTGCTGTCAGAAGATAATGTTTACTAATTTGTTGAATTAAGCCTTTGCACATACATTACCTCATATTTGGTACGGTTCAAGAAAAGTTACTGTTACATATAGAACCCATTCTACTTCATTCTAGTTGCTTAATCTAATTATCCTCCTGAATAATGGAAACTAGACAGATTCACAATCTACCCTTCTACACTTCACAAGAAAGAGAGGAGGTGAAAATAAATAAATAAATCTGTTCAGTTGTACATGAAGAATAGTTAACCTAACTGTAATCATTGTCCACCTTCTAGAATGCTATAAGTTTTACCCAATCAATACATTACAGGCTGGAATGGACTAAAATATGTAATTTAATTCTTAAGGCATTATGTCATATAAAAATGTAACAAGCAGCAGTGCAGGAACAAGGAACAGCAGTAATATGTCCCAACAGTTCTTTTCGGAGCTGTTACCATTAACCAACTTAGAGTAATAGTCATCACTCACCAGTTGACTTGTGGTTGCTCTCAGGATCCAAAGGGTCAGCAGTATCAAATGTTTAGACATCTCAACCCGTAAATCAAAAATGAAATATATAAACTCAGATCTTTAAGTACTTGCCTGACTGGTGATTGCGCTCCTTTAAAAAACCAGCAAAATCCAGAGGGGTAAAAACAGCATATGGAAGACAGCAGTTTTGTGTGAGCCAGACTCCGCCTATCTCAAAGTCTCTTTTATGTCTCCTTTCCATTTCCCAGTCCCTATTCAATACCTGCACACATTAGAACTGCTTCTATCCTACTGCACACAAGTATTAGCAGTCACCAGAGGGCTACTAGGCTGGCTGATGACTGTTGAAGCATAGCACGTTTCATGCATACTCCTCAGGTTTCTGATGTCACAAGTGTGTTCCCCATGCAAACAAAGGGAATCCCCATTTGCTGTTTTACATTGTTGTTCTTCTGATGGGAGTGTCAAGAATTTGGAAAAAGGTTCTACAAGTAATATACCCAAATCATATACTGGACATATCTCCTCAGTTATTGCTATTTGCGATACCAATGAAAACTCATTCAAGCACCGTTCTTCTGTCAATATTTTTATTTCAATGTAGCTAGTATTTCTAAAGTAATGAAATAGAAGAGCCTATTGCTTTGAATGATTGGATGATTAATTATTCTTTTTCTGTCCTGAAGAATAAAGAAATATCTGCTTTCAAAAAAAAAAAAGTGAATTACCTCTATTCCCCTTCTCCCTGGCAAAAACTTCTCTTCTTCCTCCCCACTACTTCTCCACACAGACCTCCCAATACCTATGTCAGGTACTATGAAAGTATTTTTACAATGCACAGATCAAAATCTCAATTGTCTCTTGACTTTCATCCTGTGCTAAAATGGAAAATGAAAAGTGTAGTGCACAAGAGTTGGAACAAGTGATTGAGATGCAGCTTGTAAAACTGATGACAGACTATTTTTCAGAATGCAAACGAATTATTTAAATATGTGTCTAATTGTTTCATTGCCCTTCATTATCAGCATTTTTCTGTGTTTGAACCCTCCTGTGTTGTCCCTAAAATAGAATAACATTCAGAAATAATAAGGTAGACTTAAGGACTTGAAACATCTGGAATTCAGAAAAGTCCTTCAGATTTTGCGTAATTTCTACCCTAACAAGTTCACCTTTTGTCAATTTTGTATATGGACTAAACACAATTTTGAGGGCAGTCAGCAGGTTTAACATTATTTTACTTTTGTTGTTGTTGTTGTTGTTAAGCCTCATACTTATTAACAAGATCTTGGACCAAAGAAATAACTCACAATTGGGAAAAAATAATACAAGGTGAGCCACTTACTCTTAAATGATAAAAAAAAAATTATGCAAGCTCTTATTTCAGGAGTTACATTTTCCATTAAACAAGCAATTTCAAGGCACTTGTGAAAGTACAATTCCATAAATTAATGGAAATACACTAACAAAGAACTGTATAAATTAATAGTGTCCTGAGCCATAAAGGGAAATTAAAGGTTATAAATTCAGACCAAGTATGAAACACAATAGCGATTTCGAAAAGTAGTTACATATGGAATAGGATGTATGTTTTGATTGATGGCATCACCATAAATGAAAGCTGCATGTGTCTGTTACTGATACCAAAAGCAATATGCATCAGCAATGGATTGGAAGAACACTACATACACAAAATAGATGTTTGAGCAATACTTTTTTTGCTGTTGTTATATATAGACACTTATAATCAATCATTGATCTGCTTCTCACAGAGGCTTGAGAAAAATGTTAATTTTTTTCATGCTCAAATATGAAACAAAACATTTAGTGGTTATGCTAACCATTACATTCCAAATTATTTGCTCATGCTATCACATATGCAATCGAGGTTCAACAAGGCTAAGTGCTGGGTCCTGCACTTGGGACACAACAACCCCATGCAACATTACAGGCTGGGGTAAGAGTGGCTTGAAAGCTGCCTGGTGGAAAGAGACCTGGGGGTACTGATTGAGAGCTGGCTGAGTATGAGCCAGCAGTGTGCTCAGGTGGCCAAGAAGGCCAACAGCATCCTGGCTTCTACCAGAAATAGCGTGGCCAGCAGGACTAGGGAAGTGATTGTCCCCTTGTACTCAGCTCTGGTGAGGCCACACCTTGAATACTGTGTTCAGTTTTGGGCCCCTCACTGCAAGAAGGACATCGAGGTGCTGGAGCGTGTCCAAAAAAAGGGCAACAAAGCTGGTGAAGGGTCTAGAGAACAAGTCTGATGAGGAGCAGCTGAGGGAGCTGGGGTTGTTTAGCCTGGGGGAAAAGAGGCTCACGGGAGACCTTATCACTCTACAACTACCTTACAGGAGGCTGTAGTGAGATGGGAGTCAGTCTCTACTCCCAAGCAACAAATGATAAGACAATAGGAAATGGCCTCAAGTTGCACCGGGGGAGGTTTAGGTTGGATATTAGGAAAAATTTCCTTACTCAAAGGGTTGTGAAGCATTGGAACAGGCTGCCCAGGGAAGTGGTTGAGTCACCATCCCTGGAGATATTCAAAAGACGTGTAGATGTGCTGCTTAGGGACATGGCTTAGTGGTAGACTTGGCAGTGCTAGGTTAATGGTTGGGCTGGATGATCTTAGAGTTTTTTTCCAATATGAATGATTCTATGATTTTATGATTCTATTATTTTATGATTCTATGTACACCTTAGTTGATAGTTGCAGATACTGTTGACCATTTTGGACATGCAAGTTCACTTACTCAGATGAGCTTCCATATTTTTTGTGTGCAGTTCAAAATAAATGAACTTCAATGTTGAGTTGTTCTACCTTTATTGAAGAACAGTATGGCTGACATCTAAAAAGTCTGTGATACTGACATTCTATAAGAGCTTAGGATTAATTGGTCTTCTCTGTGCACATGTATCTCCATCTGCAAAAGAGAGGGATGAGTTTCATCTTTGGAAAGTAATTTCAATCT
Source organism: Chauna torquata (assembly GCA_013399475.1). Taxonomy (NCBI): domain Eukaryota; kingdom Metazoa; phylum Chordata; class Aves; order Anseriformes; family Anhimidae; genus Chauna; species Chauna torquata. The sequence goes on along the minus strand of VXAL01013483.1, from coordinate 11,658 downwards.
ATGGATGAGGAATTGTGCAGAAGTTCAATAAGAATAAAAAATATCATTCAGAATTACCATTGACTAATGGTGACTTAATCTACAGAATGAAAATAAGTACATGAGGACAGTATATTTACATTCTGTTTTTGCTAAGTCAATAAAATCATCAACACAATATGAAAGCTGCAGTACTTAGAGGACTCTTCCATTAGATTGTCTGGTAAAGAACAGTCAGTTCTGGAAATAAGCGGGGGAATTCTTCACTGAAATATTTGTATCTTCATGGTTTTATCCAGCTTAACCTGAACAGTTCAATGTAACTGAAAATGATTGTTACTGCTGCAGAAATATAGGATATCATTGTCCAGAGACATGCTTCAAAACCACCATACCATCGATTTCATTAGGATAACTGTATGATGGAACATGATTTGTACTCTCGGTCTTATTAGATGACCTCTGCTCATACTGTACCTGCTTACTGGAAGAAAGTATGTGTTTTCTGAGTTGGGCAAATAGAGAGGAAATTCATTGGCACTGCTTTAAATTCATCCTGTTCAAGCAAGTGAAGTTGTTTATTTTCACTTTTCTAAAAACGACTTTTACAGATAACCGTGTAAACAGACAATATTTTTTGTTTGCTTGTGTTTTCATTAAATTAGAAATTTCAGCTAGATGGCTAAAGCCCAGAGAGATTTGCAGCCCTACCTACAGGGATATGTTTATAAATACTTGAATCTTTAAGTCCAGCAGTATTGTAGCATCAATAATTAAAGAACAGCAAGACTTAAAATTAGCATCATTACTTTTGTTCCAAAGTTTAATCTTATCTCTGTGATCCAGCTTTGTTTAGCCAAAAGTAAATGACCATTCTTTAAGAGGGAACTTTTCAATCAGCGTTCATTAGTTAATGAGGAGAAATCTCTTTCCTTTTCATTTTCTAAAAACCTGGATGAATGCACACTTACATCTACAAAACACACAGATTAAGACACTAGTCAGGAGTATTTGAGTTCATAACTTTCACATTGTTCGAACTGGTTTCTCAGGGACATTGTAAGGCTTTCTAGGGCACACAGACCAATGATGCCCCAGTAATTCCAGCCTTGTTGAAAAGCCTTCTGTAATGATTTCAGTCTGTGTCTTCTGCTAAAAAAAAAAAAAAAAGCACAAATAAAAGAAGAGCTTTGTTTAGTAGAGAAGAGCAAGGTAAAAAACTTCCAGATGAAAGCAAAAGGAGGCACGAGGCACATTGCCTAGCTTAAAAAAGTGGATATCACAAATGGCAGCTATTTTCAAATAAATAGATGTATTTTGGGCTACTTTCTATAGCCAAAAATACTGTTAATAATAATAATGCAATAACAAACATTAAAAATGTGGTGCAAAAGAACTCTGTTTTGCTGTTATTGTAAGGCTTGGATTTAGAGATCAGCCCCTTGGCAGTAGCTTGTCTCATTGTTCCTATCACCAGAAGGAAAACATGAATCTTCTTATAATATGAGTATTTGTGAAATGCCACAAGAGAAACAGGGAATCCTGAACCTGAATCCTGATGAGAAAATAACAGAAGAAGTAAAACCTGTTATTGGAGTGCTGAAAGCTACAAAAAGGACTGCAACAAAGAGTTTCTTTACTATAGTAACACTTACGGGCCCCTATCAAGATAAACTGTACATCATTGCCCCATCTTGCTAATTAAGACAGACAAAAAGTACAAAGAAGTGAGTGTTATTATGATCTTTATTTTACAAGTGGGAACAGAACCACAGAAGGAGCATAACCTGTCAAGTGACATCTGAGACAAAGAAAGAGCTGAACTGGCATCTGCAGAGTCTTGAGCAAGTACCTCAGTTCCAGCTTCGTTTGCCCCCTGTAAGAGTAGGACGTATTTGTCAGTATATGCCATACTATGACGGATAGCCAACGAGAACTTTGCAGGTATGGAGGAGAAAAAAATTCTGCAATCTGTCAGCACCTTTCATTTGAGATCATCCATCTACTGTACTAAGTAGATAGATGATCTCAGTGACAAACCAGCACTGGCCAGACTTCGTGAATTCCTATATGATTTGGAATACTTAGCTTCTTTCTTAATGGTGCTTAAAAGTCTGTGATGTCATCAGGAAGTTGCTATGAGCACTGCCTCTGAACCAATAGCTGTGGGATTTACAGCTCTGAGTCGGTGAACATTTTTCAACCTCAGTGACTTGAAACAAAAAAAGGAAGTTGTGTGTTATGTTTCCTCAGCCTTACTAACTTGAGGTATCTGGATGCATAAAGGTATCTGGAATTCTATGTAAGGGAGAAAAAGAGAGGATGAAACTGCTGTAGACTCAGTGTGGAGTTGAAGGACAGATTTCAGCTCAAAAAGCTAAGTACTGTATTGTTCAGCCAAAATGGTCTTTTGGCCTGTGATAATGTAGCTAAGAACACTGCAGCTGGCAGCCTCAGGGCTAGAATCGGCCTATAAGAGGCCACCACCACGCCTAAATCAGAAAACAGTTGTTCAGATAACATGCAATGACAGCTGACTCGCTCCTTCTGTGCCTTGTCCTGTCACAGCCTGGCTCATTTACAGAATCAACAGCCACTCTTAATTATTGAGAGGAAAAGATGAGACTGAAGAATGGCTCCTTCTCCACCTGCAAGCAGCCCACTGCTTCTGTCTGCTGCTTCAATAATTCCCAAGAAAGAGGGTAGAAGTTCCAAAACTGTGATTCATTACATCTAGTTTCATAGGAATAATGTAAGGACATTCCTTTCTCATTTTTTCTTTTTCCCTTACTTGTCTTTCTTTTTTTTTTCCTTTTAGCCTACAGAAAACTGTGGCTTACAACGAGTTACGTGTTTGTTTGTTTGTTTTTTCCAAAGGAGATAACACCAGACTGTGTATAAACATGTTATCATTCTTCAGTACTAAGACAGAGAGAGCTGAATAAATCCCTTAATAACTACAAATATTTCCAATAAATGCAAAAAATGTGACCTGGGCAGTTGAAGGAGAAGGGAGGTTGCTTTAGAGCTCCCTATTGTTTAATAAGATAAGTAACTTAATTTCCTGAGAGAGTGTCCCTATTGGAGAGAAGGTATCTTGATCATCTGTGAGTTAATGAAGAGAATTGCTATGTGGGCTGGGCATCATATGCTTTAACAAAACATGCCACTTCTGTCAAAATACTTTAAAGTTTTAATGCCGGAGCAGGTGTTTGACTATGTAGACAATGCATGTCCTCTGAACACGTGGTCCCAAATTACTCTCATGAAAACACAACCAGATTCTCTACAGCCAGCTCATACTCTCATGCTACCAGCTCAACCGTGCTGAGACACTTATCATGGCTTAACAAAACATCTATCTCCTCACACAAGGGAGCTATGTGCCAAGTGGAGAAGCTGTCATATCTAGGCTTTCTCAGACCACAGGAGTTCAGTGGTTTAGGGACCACAGTTTCTCATGTCTGAGGTAGATACAGTGAGAAAGTGGTGTCTAGTATGCTTTGTGGGCCCTATGTTACACCCTAGTTAGTATAAACCTATGAAGTTAAGCCCTGAGTAAGGCAATGCAGAAAGGGACCATGGCCATATTCAATAAAGAGTTCTTCTGTAATGTGGAATAATTTTAATTCATGAATGATGTTGATTTCTCTTTGTGGAAATGAAATGTGGAGAATGTTCCCTCAAGACAAGCATCAGAACTTGATGGGAACTGTAAAGTGAGGTATAAGGATAGGGAAACTGTGTGTGATTGAATCTGGGGACTGTTACTTAGAGTAAAGATGGCAAAAACTGAAGCCTGTGTATCAGACACGACCATCCTTCTGGCAAGGGATTACTTCAACTAGTTTGTACAGTAGAACAGTTTCTCCACAAATACACAAACAATACTGTAAAATATTAGTAAATTAGACTTCACAATGAAGAGAGAGAAAAAATAAAAAAGTGGAGGATGGCAGGAGCTAGCACCCCATCAACCTTACAGGTAGATCAGCAAAATGACTGGATTCAGGAATGCTGGCAAAGTACACTAGATGTGGTAATCACACCTCCTGCTGATATTTTATTCAGTTTTCCCAAGTTGCTGTTTTATTGTGTTTTCTCAATAGCATTCTGTTTATTTTTAAAAGTTTTAACTCATAGCTTACGAGTGGAGAAACATTGCTCACCAAGAACACCTGCAATAAATAATCTGATTGCTCTGGGTTCTGCAAGGTCTTGAGCCAATATAAATTTTCCATTATGTACTCTTAGAAATTAAAACCTGTTCTTTTTATGGTGATATGATGCTTGGAAGAAATTTTACATATGTAGAAGAGCATCAAAAGGTGCAGAACACAGCATGCTTGGATCCATAAAAATAAGAGCTGACAATTGGTGGTCTCAGTTAGGATACATTTTTCCTTCATAATTATATTTCAGATTTTTAAGGTGTCATTAACAAAAGTGGAAGTCATGCAAGTTATGTCTTTTTCATGCTGTTTCTGGAAAGCAGTTTAAGGAGTAAATCAACATTTTCCTACAGAAGGAACTTCACAACAGAACTCCCATTTCAGGAGAGTGAAGTTAACAAATAAGCTGTGTCTTACAGCAGCAAACCCGTACTGTCAAACTCCACCTTTGCGAAGCACAAAAAGTGATGTTTTGATTCTATGCACAACTCAAAAAATCATGTGGGCTCAACTACTTTGTGCCTGTTTGAATTGCTAATGGCTGTGCCGAGTTCTGAGGTTGTGCTGAAGCAGGATAGCTGTATCAGTCTAAATTGAAAAAATCTAATTAGGAAGAAAAGCATGACTACTGGAATTCGTTTGGGAAAGGGATGAAAAGATACACACCTTGGAAAATATTGATGTAGTAACAGAGGCACATTTAAGCATCTATAAACTATGGATGCTCTGCTATTGAATCCATTCAGCTTCCCAACTGATTAAGCCTCCTTTAATTATATTCAGTGTTTTCCAGTTCAGTGGCACCTTACACTTTTTATTTCCGTTGCAGAAGATATGGCTGTTTTCCAGCAAATTGCAACAGGCTTTCTGTCTAAGTCATCGACTGTTTATGTAAAGTCTTTTGCTAATTTAAATCCAACATGTCCAAGCACTATGTAACAGTGACTTTGATATTATCTGGTCAGTGACAAATACAAATGTGTTGAGCAATACCTTCACCACAGTGTGGATATTAGAATTTATTTCCCCAGGGCGGGAATACTGGTACTGGTATGTAGGCAGGAATTAATATCTATTCTTTATAAAAAAGTTTTGCTAGATTCTTTTCTTCCATTTAAGCAATTCCCCAGAGATTTACTTTGCTTCGCTTTCCAGCAACTTGAAATACATCAAAATAGAGATGACTGGAAAACTTTTGATGGGACATTCTTTTTCTTCACAGAAAAAAATGCTGAATCATTGAAACTGAAACATTTTAAAAGCAGAAAACTGGTTTAAAAATAATCAGAAAGGGACTTCAGACATACATAGAATTGTTCTCTCAGTTGTGACAGGTGACCTACCTTAAAGTCAACGCAATTATCATTACCACTACCAACCAACACCATTACCACAAGTTTAGTTGTCTCTATAACGTGTTTTGCATTAGAGACTAATAATTAGTTACCTATCATCTAAGACAACAGTTTTAAACGCTTTACTGTAGAATGAAAGACAGTTTGAACTAGTGAATGTTTGGTCTCTAAAAGAAGTAAAACTGTTTCCACAGCATACCTTTCTTCAACCTAGACAAAGACTACTGCAAGAGAAGGTCCAGACTAAATCCCTTCCTTGGAACCTGCAAAACAGGAATTTGAATTTTGGTCTTTCTCTGGAGTGTCCCAGGTAATGTTGCATTCATCAATCTTACTCTTTTCTCTCTCTGAACTCCCAGCTTGCTTTTTTGTTTTTTCATTTGCTTGTTTGTTTCGGGTGGTCTGGGTTTTCAGACTACATTTCTTTGATTTAAGCTTCTTTTGTTTTTCCCCCAGAAGAAATGTTAAAAAATCACTCTTTTTCTGAGTGGAATGAAAATTGTTTCATTACACAAAAGGAGGCTTTTCTTTTCTAGTGATTATTCTTGAGTCTGTATCTGAGACGTTTCTACCTGTTTTGAACTTTTAATACCTTTGATTTCTTTTTAGCTGTCATGCCTTTTTAACAGGAAGCATAAGCAACAACTCCCTTTATAAGCATTAGTGATAGTGACAAATATGAAACTCCTGTGTCTGTACTAAATTTACTATGTCTAATTCAGGCATGTTTGAGCCTGCTAAGAGTTATGAGATTTTCAGAAAGGTATGCAGCTTGGCCAGCAACAACCCCACCATTTTCAGGCCAGAACGTGGTTTTGCTTACTGAATTCCTTTTCATGAAACTTTTCCATAACCAAAAATGCAGATTAATGACCAGCTTTAAAAGGCTCTTTAAGCAACAAAGGATTTATTTTCTGGGGGGGTTGGGTGTTATATTTCTTGGACAGTCTGTATAAAACAATACCTTATCTGACCCGTTAATGTGCTTTTTTCTTATATTGTGGACACACAAGAATACTGCACTGAGACCCTAATCTGATACACCCAAGAGTTGAAATTCTATTAGGACTGAATTTTTGTTTTGTAAATGCAAGCACAAACCTTATTACATTTTTTCTTTTCTTACCACTGTCCCCCTTATAAAGACTAAGACAGACTAGTAATTCTGTTTCTGGATTGTTGGATTCATGTACAAAAGAACAGTATGTTGAGTTTAGCATAATGACATTTCCACGTCACATTGGAAGTCCCAAGGGGATCTCTACATCAGGATGATCATGGAATCATAGAATATCCTGATTTGGAAGGGACCTGCAAGGATCATCAAGTCCAGCTCCTAGCTCCACACAGGACCACCCAAAAATCAGACCATATGTCTGAGAGCGTTGTCCAAACGCTTCTTGAACTCCAGCAGGCTTGGTGCTGTGACCACTTCCTGGAGAGCCTGTTCCAGTGCCCAACCACCCTCTCAGTGAAGAACCTTTTCCTAACATCCAGCCTGAACCTCCCCTGTTGCAGCTTCATGCTGTCCCCTCGGGTCCTGTCACTGTTCACCAGAGAGAAGAGATCAGAGCCTGCCCCTCCACTTCCCTAGTGAGGAATCTGTAGGCCGCCATGAGGCCTCCCCTCAGTCTCCTGTTCTCTAGGCTGAACAAACCAAGTGACTTCAGCCGTTCCTCATACGTCTTCCCCTCTAGACCCTTCACCATCTTCATAGACCTCTTTTGGATGCTCTGTAATAATTTTATATCCTTCTAACTTTGTGGCGCCCAAAACTGCACACAGTGCTTAAGGTGAGGCCGCACCAGCGCAGATCAGAGCAGGACAAGCCTTTCCCTCGACCGGCCAGCAGTGCCGTGCCTGATGCACTCCAGAATACAGTTGTCCCTTTTGGCTGCCAGGGCACACTGGTGACTCATATTCAACTTGCCATCAGTGAGAACCCCCAGATCTGCAGGGCTGCTGTCCAGCCTCTCATCCCCCAGTCTGTACGTATAGCCAGGGTTGCCCCTTCCCAGGTGCAGAATCCGGCACTTGCTCTTGTTAAATTTCATACTGTTGGTGATTGACCAGCTCTCTAATTTGTCAAGATCTCTCTGCAAGGCCTCTCTGCCCTCAACAGAGTCAACCACTCCTCCCAGTTTAGTGTTATCTGCAAACTTACTCAGTATACCTTCAAGTCCTACATCCAAGTCATTTGTGAAAACATTAAAGAGAACTGTCCCTAATATGGAGCCCTGCAGAATCCCATTGGTGACTGGCTACCAGCCTGATGTAACCCTATTTACTATAACCTTTTGAGCCTGACCCTTCAGCCAGTTGTTCACCCATCGTATTATGTATTTATCCAGCTGTGTGCTGGACATTTTGTCCAGAAGCATACCTTGAGAAACAGTATCGAAAGCTTTACTGAAATCCAACAAGATTACATCGACTGGTTTCTCTTGGTCAACCAAATGGGTGATCTCGTCATAAAAGGAAATTATGTTCATTAAGCAGGACCTTCCCCTTGTGAACCTGTGTTGGCTGTGACCAATGACCACGTTGTCCTTCAGGTGATTTTCAATAACTCCCGGAATAATTTTCTCCATAATTTTACCAGGCACTGAAGTGAGACTGACAGGACTGTAATTACCAGGGTCTTCTTTCTTGCCCTTCTTGAAAACTGGGACAACATTTACCAGCTTCCAGTCAACAGGGACCTCTCCAGATTCCCAAGACCTTTGAAAAATAATTGAGAGAGGTCTCGTGATGACATCAGCCAGCTCTCTGAGTACCCTGGAATGAATCCCATCAGGCCCCATAGATTTATATGCATCCAGATAGAGCAGCAAGTCCTGCACAAGTTCAGGGTTGGCTGGGAGCTTATTGTTCCCACAGTCAGTCCTCCAACTCAGGGCACCTGTGGTCCCAGAGCCCATCATCAATATCAAAGACAGAGATGAAGAAGGCATTAAACATCTCTGCTATGTTTATGCCCCTGTTTGTGAGGTGACCATCCTCAACAAGTAATGGACCAATGTTTTCTCTGGTCCTCCTTTTGCTGTTAACATATTGAAAAAAAAAAAAAAACTTTTTATTGTCCTCCACAGTACTGGCCAGCTTCAAATCTAACTGAGCTTTGGCTGCACAAATTTTCTGCCTGCAAATGTGAACAGCATCTAGACCTCTCATGTCACCTGACCTTGCTTCCAGTGGCCATACACTTTCTTTTTCCACCTCAGCTCTAGAAGAATTTTCCTGCTCAGCCAAGCCAACCTTCTGCCCTGCCTGCTTGACTTCTGACATTTTGGAATTGCCTGTTCCTGTGCTCTTAAGAGATGGTACGTAAAAAGTGACCAGCACTGATGGACACCAATGCCTTCAAAAGTAGTTTCCTAGGGTAAGTTACTAACTAGTTCCCTGAGTAGCCTGAAGTCTGCTCTCCCCACATCCAGGGTTGAAGCTGTGGTGGCAATTTTCCTCCTATCACCAAAGATTTTAAACTCAACTACTTCATGGTCACTATGGCCAAGATGGTCACCAATAGCCACTTCACCCATAAGACCCTCTCTCTTCACAAGCAACAGATCTAGGAGGGCACCTGTCGTAGTTGGCTCCCTTAGCACCTGTACCAAGAAGTTATCATCAAGGTGTTTTAGGAATCCCCTGGACCTGTTTGTATCAGCTGTGTGGTACTCCCAGTTCATGTCTGGCAAGTTAAAGTCCTCCATGAGGACAAAGGCAGCTGATCTAGAGGTATCTCTTAGTTCCTTAAAGAATAATTCATCGGTGTTGTCATCCTGGCTGGGTGGTCTATAGTAGACTCCCAAAATGACATCTGCTTTATTTGCTTGTCCTTTAATCCTTACCCAGAGGCTCTCAACCGTATCATCCAACTGCATGCTCTGTACAGTCCAGACCCTCCATTACATATGGTGCTACCCCCTGCCTCACCTGCCCTGCCTATCCTTTCTGAAAAGCCTATAACCATCCATGGTAACATACCAGGCATAGGACTCTTCCCATCAGGTTTTGCTTATGCCAACGATGTTGGATCTCTGGGACTGAGCCAAGGCTTTTAGCTCCTCTTGCTTATGATGTTTGGATATTTATGATATTTGGAGATACATCAGACTCCCCTGCATTCTGATGTATATACATAAAGGCAATCTGGGTAGTACATTAAAGAACAGCCATGGGCTGCTCCAGGCAGTGCCACATTTGGACACCAGCTCTGGGTGATGCACAGTGTGACTGGATAGAGATGACCCAGTGTGACCTGAAATTGGCATTACTCCATGCAGGCTACAAAGCTGACTTTTTCCCCTGAGGGTAACCTCTTTTGAAATGGATGTCTCATGGTTGCTACCTGAGAAGAAGAATGACTAGGGGGAGAATGGGATGCAGAACAACTGTAAACCATTGACACCAAACTAAGGCAAGATCATTATGGAGCAGTGAAGACAATTCTAAGAGCAATTCAAGGCCTGTGTGTTTGGAAAAATACTATATTTAATAACTGAACTGTTAGAACAGTCCATAGGATAAGGAAGAAGTCCTCAGGACACAGGCACAAGAGAACACTACAGCTAAACAACCATCAAACAACAGAGGAGGTTGAGCTGTCAAGTTTTCATAGGATAAAATAAGATCACACACTGATATGGATGTAGATTAGCAAATGCAAAAATATAGGCAAAATCCTTTGTTGCAAAAGGTGGATGAGATTTGAAAATCACTCTTAACTGTAGGTGAGGGTTTGCAACATTTTTTCCTATTACTCTACTCCTAGTGGTCTCTTCTTTTAAAGACCACTGAACTCATTCACAGGAGAAATTAGAAAACAAAATCCACCCTCTGAGAATTTTTTATTTTCTTGATAAAGCCTCATTGTCTAACCCTTACTTGTGTTAGTGAGACACAAGACCTGTGTGTTGGACTCTTCGTGGAAACAAATATCTCACAGTAAAGCCAATTGACAGCATGTGATGGAACCTGTTATTCTTCTGGTTTTAATGAACTTTAAATTTTATTTAACCTGCTTAAAGTTATTTTACAGCAGTTCAAAATTAGCAGTGATTAATTTAAATGCCAGATACAGTCTTGTTTTTTTCCTCTGGATATAGCAGTTGTCAGGATCAGAGCCAGCTCTAAAGATCATATCACCGAAGAAACTATGTTGGCTTTTGGTCTTTTGTTTGAAAGTCTCTGATACAGTGGTTTTATTCAGTTACGACTTTCCATTAGTATGGAAGGCATCTAAAGCTCTCTAATAAAGAATCCAAGGAAAGGGAGGAAGTATCGGTGTGGGATATCTTGTAAAAGATGGGTGAAATAAAGGAACATTTTTCCTTCAGCCACTATCCCACAGTGTAAGTTCAGCTAAATTTAATTAGGGTTACTGATATGGTAATTTGCATTGTTACCCATCATGCTTTTCTGCTCTTTATAAAGCATTTCCTTTTGAAATTGCCATGACCTATATATGTGTATCATTTTGTCCCTGTGGCTAGCATGTGGTTGAAGTAACAGATTCACTGTGAAATTCTTGCAATTATTATTTAATTATTATTTCATCCTTATCTAGCTGAATATAGAAGCACTTTCAGGGTCTTTTTTAAAGTATGTCGTAGACTCTATTAGTTCTGATGATATCTCAAGAATGCTTATCTATAACAACTTATAAATTGACAGCTTAAACCATCCCTCCTTTATTCTTTGTTATGTATTTGCAATGTCCAGCTAACTCTAACAAGTGAAAACAGAGCAGTTAAAGCAAAAGCACTTGAAGAAGATAAAAGAACTTGGACAACACTGATTGTTCTGGATGCTTGACCTACAGGAGAAACTCTGATCCTCCACATGGATTAGCAAAGGAACATGATTTAGAATGTGATCTACTAGGAAATGGGATCCAAATTCTTCAACAAAAAGCTCTTAAATTTTTCACCAGCTAGATGGAGTCTGTTTCCTCATGTGAGATGTTTTGTCTCCAAAATATCAAAGACAATGTTAGAGATACAAATAAGTGCTAGGGAAAGCACTTACTGTCTGGATTTGAAATCTCCATTATCTGTTTAAACATTTAGCAAGGCTGGTCTATTTGGAATTTATCAAAATGCCCTTCAGACAATGAGTTCATTGGTGGTATTCACAGAATTCACAGAATT
>VXAL01013482.1:3239-15785 GCA_013399475.1 Chauna torquata | reverse complement strand
TTCCTGGAACGTGTTGATGATAACTTCCTTCTCTAAGTGATAGTGAAGCCAACAAGGAGAGGTGCTATGCTGGACTTTGTACTCACCAACAAGGAAGGGCTTGTTGGAAGTGTGAAGGTCAAAGGTAGCCTTGGCTGCAGTGACCATGAAATGGTGGAGTGCAAGATCCATATGTCAGAGAGGAGGGCACACAGCAAGCTCAAAACCCTGGACTTCAGGAGAGCACAGTTTGGCCTCTTCAAGGATCTGCTTGGGATCTGTGGGATAAAGTCCTGGAGGTAAGAGGGGCCCAAGAAAGCTGGTTAATATTCAAGGATCACCTTCTCCAGGCTCAGGAGTGGTGCATCCAGCAAAGAGGAAGTAAGGCAAAAATGCTGTGAGGCCTGCATGGATGAACAAGTAATTCCTGGTCAAACTCCAACACAAAAAGGAGGCTACAGGTGGTGGAAACAAGGACGAGTAACCTGGGAGGACTATTGTCTGAGCATCCAAGGATGGAGTTAGGAAAACTAAAGCCCAGATAGAAGTGAATATGGCCAAGGACATCAAGAGCAACAAGAAGGTCTTCTACAAGCATCTCAATGACAAACAGAAGACAAGGGAAAACGTGGGCCCTATAGTGAAAGTCACAGGAGACCTGGTTACCCGGAACAGTGAAAAGGTCAAGGTACTGAATGCCTTCTTTGTCTCAGTCTTTACTAGAAGGACTAGCTGGAAGGCTGGAGCAAGGAAGATGTACCTTTGGTGGAAGAGGATCAAGTCAGGGAATACTTGAGCAAACTGGACTTTCACAAATCCATGGGCCCTACTGGGATCACCCATGAGTGCTGAGGGAGCTGACATGTCATTGCAAGGCCACACTCTTTGCTCAGTTGTGACAAATGGGAGAAGTGCCTGAGGGCTGGAGGAAAGTACATGTCACTCCTATCTTCATAAAAGGTCAGAAGGAGGGTCCAGGGAAGTACAGGCCCATCAGCTTCAACTTGATGCCTGGGAAGATGATAAAACAGCTAATCCTGGAAACCATTTCCAGGCAGAAGAAAATACGAGAAAAAGGAGAAGAAAATCATCATCAGTAGTCAGCATGGATTCAACAAGGGGAAGTCATGCCTGACCAACCCGATAAGCTTCGATAATATAATTATCAGCCTGAGAGATGAGGGGGAAGCAGTGGATATTGTTTTCCTGTACTTCAGTAAGGCCTTGCTCCTGACTCCTGTCAGTATGGTTAGAATAACCAACAATAGTGCAAACATCCATAGTATGTTATCATGCTGTTAGTGTTACTGCCCCCTTCTCTCTACCCCTTTCTGGCACCAGAATGTGGGGACCCCCATTGTCATGGTAATAAAGAGATAGTGACCCAAGTGCTGAGTCACCAAGAGGGTATGGGGAGCACCAACTGATGGGGTGATTAAGACCATCAGTGTTATCAATACCCAGGTGCTGGGTTGCCAGGAGATGGTGACACCTGTCATCAAACAGGGAAGCATAACAGTACAGTGAGCACTATCCTTAAATCAATCAGCTACAAGCCTTAAGTGGGACTTAGACCGGAGCTGCTGCTGGATGGCAAAACCCATGATCCACCAGTGGCCAGGGACACCTCCAGGATCTTCATCTTCCTCCAAGGATTGAGTGAATAATTCATGCTCTTTTAGGTAAAGCCTGAGTCCAGGTTATGATTATATCGCGTGCTGATTGATAAGAATTTGACTGCCAGTCAACAGACAGTCTGTCCAGGTGACTGAAAAGACGGTTCTAGAAAGTCTGTGCAACTATAAGCTATGCTAAGTGCTAGAAATTGTAGATGATAAGCAATAATGATTATTAGTAATAATACATCACTAATTATAACCACAACCCTGTGGCCAGTCCTCATTCTGCCAAGGATCCCTAAAGAACTTTCCTGTCCTCTGTATTGTTGGGTGACAACCCCATAAGATCCTAATAGAGAAGCTGTTGAAGCATGGGCTGGATGAGCAGACCGTGAAATGGATCAAAAACTGGCTGCACTGCCAGACCTAGAGGGTAGTAGTCAGTGATGCAAAGTCTAGTTGGAGACCAATAACGAGAGGAGTACCACAAGCATGGATACTGGGTCCAGTCCTGTTTAACACAGAATCATAGAATCATTTAGGCTGGAAAAGACCTCCAGGATCATCCAGTCCAACCTTTAACTTAGCCAACTCCACCATTAAACTATGTCGCTAAACTCTGAATCCAAATGTTTTCTGAAGACCTTTGGGAATGGTGACTCAACCACTTTTCTGGGCAGCCTGTTCCAATACTTCACAACCCTTTCAGTGAAGAAATTTTTTCTAATATCCAACCTAAACCTCCCCTGGAGTAACTTGAGGCCATTTCCTCTTGTCTTCTTAGTTGGTGTTTGGGAGAAGGGACCGATCCCCATCTCTCTATAGCCTCCTTTAAGGTAATTGTAAGCGCGATAAAGTCTCACCTCAGCCTCCTTTGCTCCAGGATAAACAACCCCAGCTCCCTCAGCTGCTCCTCATCAGACTTTTTCTCCATACCCTTCACCAGCTTCGCTGCCCTTCTTAAGACACGCTTCAGCACCTTGCTGTCGTTCTTGTAGTGAGGGGCCCAAAAATGAACACAGTATTCAAAGTGCAGCCTCACCAGAGCCGAGTGCAGGGGGACAATCATTTCCCTAGTCCTGCTAGCCACACAATTTCTGATACAAGCCAGGATGCTGTTGGTCTTCTTGGCTACCTGAGCACACTGCTGGCTCATATTCAGCCAGCTATCTACCAATACCCCCAGATTCCTTTCCTCTGGGCAGCTTTCCAGCCACGCTTGCACCAGCCTGTAGTGTTGTGTGGGGTTATTGTGGCCCAGGCACAGGACCCGACACTTAGCCTTGTTGAACCTCATACAGTTGGCCTTGGCCCATCGATCCAGCCTATCCAGATCCCTCTGTAGAGCCTTCCAATCCTCAAACAGATCAACACTCCCACCCAACTTGGTGTCATCTGCAAACGTACTGAGGGTGCACTCGATCCTCTCATCCAGATCATTGATAAAGATATTGAAGAGAAGTGGCCCCAATACTAATTATCCCTGGGGGACACCACTAGTGACCGGCCTCCAACTGGATTTAACTCCATTCACCATGACTCTTTGGGCCCAGTCACCCAGCCAGTTCTCTACCCAGAGAAGCCTATGCCCATCCAAGCCATGATCAGCCAGTTTCTCCAGGAGAATGCAGTGGGAAACAGTTTCAAAAGCCTAACTAAAGTCCAGATAGACAACATTCACAGCCCTTCTCTCATCCACTAAGTGGGTCACCTTGTCATAGAAGGAGATCAGATTAGTCAAGCAGGACCTGCGCTTCATAAACCCATGCCGACTGGGCCTGATCGCCTGGTTGTCCCATGTGTGCCATGTGATGGCACTCAAGACAATCTGCTCCATAACCTTCCCTGACATCAAGGTCAGACTGACAGGCCTGCAGTTCCCTGGGTCCTCTTTCCAGCCCTTCTTGTAAATGTGTGTTACATTTGCTAGCTGCGAGTCAACTAGGACCTCCCCTGATAGCTAGGACTGCTGATAAATGATGGAAAGCAGCTTGATGAGCACTTCTGCCAGCTCCCTTAGTACCCTTGAGTGAATCCCATCTGGCCCCATAGAGTTGCATATGTCTAAGTGATGTAGCAGGTCTCTAACCATTTCTTTATGGATTATGAGGGCTTCATTCTGCTCCCTGTCCCTATCTACCAGCTCAGATGGCTGGGTACCCACAGAAAAAATGGTCTTACTGCTAAAGGCTGAGGCAAAGAAGGCCTTAACCTCAGCTTTTTCCTCACCCATCATCTCTGTGTTTCACCCCACATCCAGTAAAGGATAGAGATTCTCCTTAATCCTCCTTTTCTTGTTTATGTATTTATAAAAGCATTTTTTATTATCCTTAACAATGGTAGCCAGATTGAGTTTCAGCTGGGCTTTGGCCCTTCCAATTTCCTCCCTGCCTCACGACATCTTTATAGTCCTCCTGAGTGGCCTGCCCCTTCTTCCAGAGGTCATAATCTCTCTTTTTCTTCCTGAGTTCTAGCCACAGCTCTCTGTTCAGCCGGGTGAGTCTTCCTCTGCACTGGCTCGCTTTTTGGCATGTGCGGATGGCCTGTTCCTGTGCCTTTTAGATTTTCTTCTTGAAGAGTGTCCAGCCTTCCTGGACTCCTTTGCTCTTCAGAACTTCCTCCTAAGGGACTCTGCCAGCCAGTCTCCTAAACAGGCCAAAGTCTACCCTCTGGAAGTCCAGTGTGGCAGTTCTGCTAACCCCCTTCTTTACTTTTCCAAGAATCACAAATGTTATTAATTCATGATTACTATGCCCAAGACGGCCTCCAGCCTTCACATCATCCACAAGTCCTTCTCTGTTCGCAAGCAGAAGATCCAGCGGGGTGCCATCCCTAGTTGGCTCACTCACCAGCTGTGTCAGGAAGTTATCTTCCACACACTCCAGAAACCTCCTAGACTGTTTTCTTTCTGCTGTATTGTATATCCAGCAGACGTCTGGTAAGTTGAAGTCCCCCACAAGA
Source organism: Chauna torquata (assembly GCA_013399475.1). NCBI lineage: Eukaryota > Metazoa > Chordata > Aves > Anseriformes > Anhimidae > Chauna > Chauna torquata. The sequence goes on along the minus strand of VXAL01013482.1, from coordinate 11,226 downwards.
ACAAAAGCTGGCAGTTGTGAGACTTCTCCCACATGCTCATAGAATATTTCATCTGCCTCTGATGTGGAGGTTTTTTAGTACTCGTACTCTCAGTAATCTGGTTTCACAAATTCCTTGTTGTGCATTCTTATACATTCCTTTTCTTCTTTTCTCTCTTTTTAAGAAGACTAAAAAAAAGTGCATCCTACCAAATGTGCCTTAAAGTAAGTAAGACTTGGGTGATGAAAACAAAGGAGGAAAGAATGGAGAGCTGTGTTAAACTGGGCAAAGAGAAAAGGAATTTGGAGGCAAATATTGCACATTAATGCTTATCTTAATGGTGATGCCCTCCCCACCCATTTAGAAAAATCCCATGATTTTCTACAAATCCCATGATTTACTAGAGAAGTCCACCTGCATTTGTTGTAAAAAGTTGCCATGTAAGTTACCGTGTACCTATTTCTTTAATGTGATTTTTTGTTTTGTTTTTATTTTTTTCTCCACTTCATCTTCCTCAGTGTGTCTTGGAGAAGAAGGTGCTCTAGAGGAATTGTCACAATTACTCCATGAAAACCTCCTAGGCTAGTTTATTCATTTTTTAATATTTTTTATTATTCTGTATTGTATGTGCTTTGAAAAAAATCTAGCTTTGTTAACATAAATTCCAGTGTAAATCCTGGGTAGAATCACTGTGGGATGACTTAGTGAAAACCATACTGCAGAATATGTGCTAGTGATATTCTCACCTAGGGACTAGTTTCCAATGTTCACAAAGCTTTCAGTTCTCCTGAAAGTGCAAGATGGCCTCCAACCTTCACACCTTCATTAATAATCTGGACAGTGGGGTAGAGTGCACCCTCAGTAAATTCGCAAATGATGTGAACCTGGGGTGAATGTCTGACAGACCAGGGGGCCACACAGCCATCCAGAGGGATGTTCACAGGCTGGAAGAGTGGGCTGTCAAAAATCTCATGAAGTTCAATAAGGAGAAGTGCAGAGTCCTACACCTGGAGAGGAACAACTCCAGGCATCAGGATGTGCTGGAGGTCACCCAGCTGGAAAGTAGCTCTGCAGACAAGGACCTAGGAGTCCTGGTAGACACCAAGTTGAACATGAGGCAGCAACGTGCCCTTGCCACTAAGAAAGCTAATGGTATTCTTGGCTGCATTAGGCAAAGCTATGTCCCCTCCCAACATCTTGCCCACTCCCGGCTTACTGGCATTTGGCTGAGGGGGTGGTGGTGGGGTCGAGGAGGGGTGAGTTGGAGAGAGAGCCTTTATGCTCTGCCAGTGCTGCTCAGCAACAGCCAGAACATTGGTTTGATATCAACATCTTTCTAGCTACAAGTGCAAAGCACAGTGCTATATGGGCTGCTGTGGGGAAAGTTAAATCCATCTAATCTAAATCCAGTACACTATCAGGTGTCCTTATATTGCCCTGTCTGCCTGTTTCCTAGCTATTTCCTTTCTTAACCCCATGACTGTCCTGTTGCTGTTTTACCCTCATCTCCAGAGGAGGGTCACGAAGATGATCAGAGGGCTAGAGCACCTCTCTTGTGAAGAAAGGTTAAGAGACCAGGGGATGTTCAGCCTGGAGAATAGAAAGCTGGGGGAGACCTCATTGCAGCCTTTGGGTACTTAAATGGGGATTATAAAAAAACAGAGAGCAACCTTTTTCGTGGGCAGATAGTGATAGGACAAGGTGGAATGTTTACAAACTAAAAGAGGGGAGAGTTAGATTAGATGTTAGGAGGAAATTCTACACTCAGAGGGTGGTGAAGCACTGGGACAGGTTGCCCCGAGAAGTGATGGATGTCTCATCCCTGGAGGTGTTCAAAGTCAGCCTGGATGTTGCCTTGGGCAACCTGATCTAGGGGGTGTCATCCCTGTGCGTGGCAGGGAGGTTGGAACTAGATGATCTTTAAGGTTTCTTCCAACCCAAACCATTCTATAATTCTGTGCTATCTAATTCTTTGCTGCCATCTAAAGGTCAACGAGATTCAAAAGCATTTCCCTGGTACTACTGCCTGACTTCGCTTTTTCTCTTGCTTTCGTGTCTTACTTACAGTAGTAAAAAACAAACAAACATATTTTTTTTCACTTCTGTAAATAGAGAATGTCCAAGATAGCCCTAGGACCTGGTCAAAGAATTCTGCTTGGAAGTTGCTGCTGCGGTAACTACACACTCCCAGGCACTGAAACACAAGGGTCAACACTCTTAAACTGTCAGCATGTTCCTGGGACTGGTAATCAGCCAGAGAAAAGCACAGAAACAGTTTAAGATTTACCATGATCCAAAGTCTATTCCTAGCAGACAGTTTGGATGGGGCATCTCTGTTCTAGGGGCTGAAAAAGCTTGGTAGAATGGATGTCTCCAGACTGTCAGCAAGCCTCTGGCCAGAAAATAATCCCTAGCATATCGAGTTTACTTAAAAAAATACGTAGCTTAATCAAATTAGCATGGTGATGGATGGACATGAGCCCACTTGGTGCCTAAATTGGAGAAGCAATTCACATTCCTAAGCACAGAAACCTAGTGTCATTCAAGTTCATCTTTCCTACCTGGCCTCCAGTGACTTCTGAAGGTTTTATATCATAACTGAAAACTCCATGGACATGCCTGAGACATCTTAAGTTGTCAAAGTTTATACTAGACACTTATGTTTTGACATCTGAATGGTTTCCTGAATGTCTCGCCTGAACTCATTGCCTAAACTGGCCAATCTCCACAACCTCTCTGGGCAACCTGTGCCAGTGCTCAGCTACCTACACAGTAAAGCAATGTTTCCTCATATTCAGATGACAACTCCTGTGTTGCAGTTTGTGCCCATTGCCTCTTGCCCTGGCACTGGTCTCCACTGAAAAGAGCCTGGCTCCATCTTCTTTGCACTCTCCTTTAGGTATTTGTGGACATTGCTAAGATGCCACCACTAGCCTTTTCTTCTCCAGGCTGAACAGTCCCAGTATTTTCAGCCTTTCCTCATCAGAGAGATGCTGCAGCCATCTCATCACCTTTGTGGCCCTATGTTGGACTCTTTCCAATGTGTCCATGTCTTTCTTGCATGGAGGAGCCCAGAACTGGATGCAGTACTCCAAGGTGTGGCCTTACCAACACTGGGTAGAGGGGAAGGATCATCTCCCTTGACCTGCTGTCAATATCTTGCCTAATGCAGCCAAGAATACCATTAGCTTTCTTAGTGGCCAGGGCACGTTGCTGCCTCATGTTCAACTTGGTGTCTACCAGGACTCCTAGGTCCTTGTCTGCAGAGCTACTTTCCAGCTGGGTGACCTCCAGCACATCCTGATGCCTGGAGTTGTTCCTCCCCAGGGTCAGGACTCTGCACTTCTCCTTATTGAATTTCATGAGATTTTTGACAGCTTACTCTTCCAGCCTGTCAGGGTACCTCTGGATGGCTGTGTGGCCCTCTGGTGAGTCAGCCACTCCCCTAGTTTTGAGTCATCTGTGAATTTACTGCGGTACACTCTACCCCACCATCCAGATCATTAATGAAGATGTTAAACAGGAGTGTATCCAGTTTTGATCCCTGGACTACATCACTAGTTAACTGGCCTCCACTAGACTTTGCATCACTGACGACTACAGTCTGGGTCAGGTCAGTTTTTGATCCATCTCACTTTCTGCTTATCCAGCCCATGCTTCAACAGCTTCTCTATCAGGATCTTATGGGGGACATTGTCAAAGGCCTGAAATCCAGGAAGACTATATTAAATATTTACATTAATTGTAAAAGGGTGAATAAAGAAAATGTGTGACCACTGCTAAATGAAGTTGTGCTTTATTGACACCAAGAGAAGCACCGAGAAGGCTAAGATACTCAAGGCCTTGTTTGCCTCAGAGTTCATGAACAAAGTCTCCCAGGCCTCTATGATTTCAAGAATAACTATCAGCAATGGAAGACGATCAAGTGAGGGACTGACCCATACATGTCCATGGGACCCAACAGAGTGCATCCAAGGGCGATGACTGAACTGGCTGACATCCTTGTAAGGCTGTTCTCTCTCATTGAAAGATTGTACCCAATTTCAGAAAAGATCAAGAGGTCAGCCTGGGGAACTGCAGGCCAGCCAGCCTCAGTTTGGTCGCCATGAAAAGTACGAAACAGTTTGGTCCCCATGCAAAGTATGAAACAAGTTCTCTTCAAACACACTTCTAGATTTTTCTATAAATAGAGATGAATATCATCCCTCAGACCAGGATCCTACTCTGGAAGATCCTTTCCTCTGAGGTTCATGGTCTACGCCCTGTCTTCTGGGACAGCAAAGAGGCCTTTTGCATGCTACCCATTGTTCTAGGAACACTAGATGTAACAACCATGTTCAATGTACATGCAGGATGTTACTGGCTGTTGTGGTTTAACCAGGCAGGCAGCTAAGCACCACAAAGCTGTTTGTACACCCCTCCCCGTCCAGTGGGATGGGAGAGAGAATTGGAAGAAAAAAAAAGTAAAAGCTCATGCGCTGAGATAAAGACAGTTGAGCAGAACAGAAAAAGAAGGGAAAATAATGATAATAATAATGATGATAATAATAAAAGAATATACAAAGCAAGTGTACACAATGCAATGCACAATGCAATTACTCACCACCTGCTGACCGATGCCCAGCCTGTTCCCGAGCAGCGGCACCCTCCTCTGCCCTGGCCAGCCACCCCAGTTTTATTGTTCAGCATGACGCCATATGGTATGGAATATCCCTTCGGTCAGTTTGGGTCAGCTGTCCTGGACCTATCCCCTCCCAGCTTCTTGTGCATCCCCAGCCTCCTCGCTGGCAGGGCAGTATGAGAAGCTGAAAAGTCCTCAGCTCTGTGTAAATACTGCTCTGCAGCAACTGAAAACATCACCATTATCTTCATCAAAAAAATCCAAAACACAGCATTGTGTGAGCCTCTGTGAAGAGAATTTAACTCTATCCCAACCAAAACCTTGACACTGGCTCTCAAGCCAAAGTATTCATACTCTTTGGAGCTGCATCCATTCAGGGAATATTGCTGCATTCATATTGCACAGACCATTGCCCTGATCTGTTCCAGAGAGCCCAAAGACATTGTTTAGTTTTTGTTTTGTATTTTTTTCCAAATAAATTAGCTAATATCATATGAAGGCTTTTGGCAGTCCATCAGGGTGCGGCTTTTATGCCATAACGACAAACAACAGCTGTGGTATGTGTAAGACGTGCTGTGATACTGATGGGGAACTTCAGAGGGAGCCAAATGATGCAGTTTTGTTCCAATTGTCTGTGGTGATAGTCCCCGGAGCAAACAAGTCCGAGAGTCCCACCGCATCACAGATGGAATTTGTGGATTTCTTGAAGCCCAGGAGCAAATGAAGTTTGCCTCGTTCTGGACAATTGGAACTTGGAATCCAGGAATGGAGTGAAAGTTTAAGTATGTATGCCCGTGGTTGCACCCTGTCTATCTAGAGGGCCTCTGGAATGTGACGAATAAAGGTCAGCCACAGTGCAGCTAAAAAATAAAAATACTGCAAATTGTGAATTTTACAAAATCTCTCTGCTTAGTGCATAGCAGAGAAAGGGGTGCCTGACTTGAGTATAGTTGCAAGGGATGTTTCAAAAATACATGGAATGGGCTTCCTCTGGAGGTGTCCCTCTCTCTCCAGGACTGTAAATTAGAGCCAACGTAACTACTTCAGATATAAATCAACTTTGTTGTATTATAGATCAAAAAGATAATTCTTAGTCTGGTTCTTTGGTCTAGTTGTGAACATTGCAGAAGCCAAGACAGAGTGAACTGTGTTTAGCTTCTGGAATTCATGCAAATTATTATACCTATCTTTGGGCTGCCTAATGCAGGTGTACCAAGCTCAGTTCATCTGTCCAAACATTTGAGGTTCACTGTGGTACCTAGACTTCTCATCAGGCTAGTAAATATGACATAGAAATTATAAAAAAGCCACATTCTTCTGAATAGACAGGTGTTTTCCAGGTGTGGAACTCAAGGGCATCTCAAACTGTTTCCAAGCCCATATTCTGTTTTTTTTAATTATTATTATTTTATGAGGTGGACTTTTGGTTTCACTCCAGAAGATAAACAATGCTGATTCAGCTGTGGTGATCAGGGGGTCATGTGCAAGTGTACTCAGTGAGTGGCAGGGAGCAGAACTTGAGAACCAGAGGACCACTGCTAAGGGGTCATTTTTTTAGTCTGTTTCTTTTGTAACAAGGAGATAATGAACATTATGTTCACTATGTTGTTACATCAGCCATAAGGTAGAACACTGTAGTTCCTTACTTGGAACATCCTCAGAAGCAGTGGGGTACATGGACATCAAGAAAAGCCATTTAGCCCATGGGTTTGGTTGCACTGAGCAGAGAAGGAGGTATTCAAGGGCTAATGTTACAGAGGACTGGTGCTAAGACGCAACATTTAAGCCTGTACGTATCCAGAGATGACCTGGATGAGGATGCAGGGGAGGGAGCTGTGAGTTAGGATGGAGCCTGCCAGCAGGCTTGTGATTCATGAATGTGTCAGGCATGCATATTGCTGTCTCAGTGTCTTGCCTGATTATAATGGAGGCCTGGAGAGCAGGGCCTGTGAATCTGCCAGTCTCTTGGAAGCATGGGTTTATGTAGGTGGATCCATGGCATTTCCTTTCCACATTCTGTGTGTGGAGATTGCTGATTGAAAGGATCACCTTTCCCAACACCTGGAGATTGCTGTTTGACTTCTGTAAGGGAAGTTCGATACAGGAGAGGTCTATGACTTTCTGTTCTGTCTACAATCAAAGCCTGTGACTTTATGCTCAAATGAGCCCCAGCGGGAACACATTGTCTAACTCCATTTCCAGGCTTGCATCTCACACTGGGCTCCATTAAAACTCCAAGTAACTTTTCTTTCTGCTTCTGCCTGTCATTTTGTCAAGGGACTTTGCCAGATTTTGCCACGGCTGCAAAGTAACAGAGAGGGTAGTGCCACATTCCTCAAGGGACTCATTAAAATGCTGACAGCTATAATGAGCTCTACATGTAGTTTTCTGCCACTTCCTTCAGAGTTATAAACATTATGTAGCTAATTAGCGAGCTTTCAGTTGTGTTTCAATGAATACATACATCATCATTTTCTTTTGTCACTTGTTTTAATTATGAAGTAAGGAAACTAAGACAGTTTGAAAGGAAATTATTTTGGCTTATGTCCTGGTGGGAATGAGGCAGAGAGGGGTAAAGTATCTTTGTGATCAGTCAATGGGTGGCCAGAGACATCCGTTGATTCATGTGCTGGTAATAAGGCGGTCCTTGTCTATTCTCTTCCCGCTGCAGCCAAGAGCAGTGTCACAGCTATTTGCAGAGTCTTTGCCTGCTCTAATTACCCCTGTCTTCACTGGTTGTACTAACTATGCACAGAAAAAAAACAGGAGGAATATTCATCACCATTCCCCAAAAATTTCAATGTTTATTTTAATTGAAAGGAGAAAAAGTCTTTTTTTTTTTTTTTTTTTTTTAAATTCTGTCCCTTTTCCTGTGGGCCCACAGAAGTCCGATTTCCTCTGGACATGAACCCTGAAAAGAGCTGGCTCAATGGAGAGCTGGACAGGTGATAGAAATTTTCAGGAGAAATTAGACTGAAAAATATTTAAAAAACAGAATGAACAGAAATATATTAAGAAAAAAATGAATGTATATGCATATGCAAAAGAGAATATCTAGCCATACCACAGGCTTGTCAGATAATTTAGCAGATGGAAGGGACACCTGAGTATCAATTTGATTGACTGGTTCAGCACTGACAGAGTTAATAAGATAGACCTATGGTATAAGCATTTGCTTGGGACAAATACTTTTTTCTCCAAACTTAAAACCATTTTTCAACATTTCCATGGTGGGAATATACAAAGTTAAACAAGGAATTTTCAGATGTGAACAATGGATTCAACTTGAATAGAGGAATGATTTTTTTTTTTTTTTAATGCCAAACAAATTTTTTTTTTCTTTTAAAATTTATTTTTTGACTCCTTTTAGTGGAAAGAAACTTTTAC